>WSFP011257355.1:0-55040 GCA_009831015.1 Picea engelmannii | reverse complement strand
AGATAGTTGCTTATAGGCTAATATATTTTTTTCCTTTAAATCATGCTGAAATACTGGGTAAAGGCAACTTCTAGTCTTTAAAGTGGATTATGGTTCTTTGAGCAATCATAGGTAAAGATTGTGTCCCTCTTTTTGTTTTGTTTTTAAGCAACAGAACCAAAAGAAATTAAAGTTCTTCTCAACAAAAGAACCAAAAGAAATTAAAATTTGTCTCAGCAACAGAACCAAAAGAAATTAAAATTCTCCTCAGCAATAGAACCAAAAGAAATTAAAATACTTCCCTTTAGTTGTCAACAGAAGGGATTCCATTTGATACTGCATTTGGCTTCGTGGTTCCATATTAAGTGGTTGTTGCATGGCTTCATACTTCAGATTAATTGACATAATATTTTGAAATATGCTTTGTCAATTAGGTAATATGTCTTGATAGTACTGTAGAAGGACAGATTCTGGTGCCGGACCAAAACATGATTTCTGGTATCGAAACATAACATAATATTGTTGATGCCTACAACTGATGTTTAGCAAGTTCATGAAGGATCAAATAGATTATAAAAATTTTCTTACAAAAGAAAAGAAAATTTGTGAAAGTAAAACAAAAGGAGGTAAGAGTCTCTTGTTACCTTCAGCTTATTAACAAAATTTGATCTACACCTATGTACAAAAAGTTTCAAATAAACCAATCAATCAATGTGGGTCAGTAGAAGGATCTCCTTCCTTACTGATCATCTGCATGTCTAAATTCTGTAATATACGAGTCAAGAATTCTTGTTTTGACAAAGGTTTGTTGTAAACTCGCAACCAGTGACCATTCACAAGTAGTGGTGTCTGTTGTTCATCAATTGTCTTTATCTTGATTGAACCATTATCGTAGATAGTGTCAATTTTGTAAGGTCCCATCCAACGGGTGGTTAACTTACCTTTGAAGTTGTTGAATCTGTTGTCATACAATAGGTCCCAATCTCCTTGTCAAAAAAATTTCTTTTTGAGATACTTATCATGCCATTTTGTTCTTTGTTCTTGAATGAGGGTAGTCTTTTGAAGGGCTTCTTGTCTGGTTTCATCCAACTCATTAAGCTGCAAAAGTCTTTGTTGTTGGGCTTCATCCAAGTTCATGCCAACTTGTACTACAGTCCTAAAGGTTTTGATCTGAAATTCTATGGGGAGAAGCACCTGCTTCCCATACACTAACTCATAGGGTGTGTGTCCTGTTGTATTCCTCCAGGTGATTCTATAAGCCCATAAGGCTTATAATAATTTGTCAGCCCAATCCTTATGGTGCAACTGTACTGTTTTGGTAAGAATGAACTCAATAACTTCGTTGGTAGATTCTACTTGTCCATTTTCCTGTGGATGATAGGGTGTAGATTTCCTGTGTTTGATTTGGTACTGTTCTATAATAGCTTTGACTAGATGAGAGGTAAATTGAGTTCCCTGATCAGTCACAATTTCTCACGGTACACAAAACCTAGTAAAGATATCATTAAAAAGGAAATATACCACTGATTTTTCACTTGCAGCCGGTAAAGCTTTTGCTTCAACCCATTTAGTCACATAATCAATGCATACAAGTATATAGATTTTCTTTTTAGATGCAGGGTTAATGGGCCCTACAAAATCTAATGCCCATTTCTCGAATGGTTCAATGACTACTTGGGCTTGAAGTGGCATTTGGTCTCGTGCAGTAGGCTTACCCATTCGTTGGCATTCATCACAATTGGATACATAGGTTTTAGCATCTATGAAAATATGGGGCCAGTAGTAACCTGATTGCAAAACTTTGTAAGCGGTCCTTTTGTCTGCGAAGTGTCCTCCATAAGGGCCATCATGGCAGGCTTGTAAAATATCATGAATTTCATCTTCCCTTACACATCTCCCGATTACCAAATCTGGTCATGTTTTGTAGAGGCAATCATCGTGCCACATGTAATTTGCACTTAGTTGAATTACTTTATGTTTTTCTCTAGGAGACAATTTTCGAGGCATCTTCCCTGTCACAAGATAGTTAGCAACATCTGGATACCACAGAGTGAATGTAGAAATAGAAAATAAATTTTCGTCGGGAAAGGTATCTTCTACTGGTGCATTATCTCCCAGATGAATCATTCTAGATAAGAAATCAACCACAAGATTATGTTTACCAGGTCTATCAATAATGTTGATATTAAACTCTTGTAATAATAAGAGCCATCGTGTAACTCTAGGATTTGTTACAGGTTTGTTCATTAAGAATTGGATGGTTGAATGATCAGTGTGTAAAAAATATTTATATCTTGTGATATAGTGTCTAAATTTATTGATAGCATGGACTACAACTAGCAATTCTTTTTTTGTGACCATATAATTAACTTCAGCTGGGGACAGATTCTTACTAATGAAGTAAATAGCATAGGACATTTGATTTTCTCTTTGTCCAAGGACTGCCCCAAGGGCCGTGTCTAAGGCATCGATACAGATGTGAAAAGGAAGGGACCAATTTGGTCCTCTTAATACACGGGTAATTGACATTTTTTGTTTTAGAATTTCAAAAGATATTTGTCATTCATCATCCCACTTAAATTCGGCTTCTTTAGATAATAATTTGAATAAAGGGGTAGCTAGGCTTGTAAAATTTGGAATGAATCTTCTATAGTAGCCATCATGTCCTAAAAAGATGTGGACTTCATTTTGTGAGGAAGGTATTCTAATTTGTGTAATGATATAAATTTTTTCCGAATCAACTCTCATGCTAGAACGGGAAATGTGATGTCCCAAAACAATACCTTCGGTGAGCATCATTTTTTATTTTTCATTACTTAAGGAAAGATTAGTTTCCTTACACCTAATCAAGACTTTTTCTAAATTGGCCAATGCTTCCTGGAAGTCTTGTCCATGGACTGTAAATTCATCCATGTAGACTTCCACACAATCATTGGTCAAGTTAGAGAAAATGGCTAGGATAGCTCTTTGAAAAGTGGTTGGGCATTGAAAAGTATGAAAGGGAGCACCCTATAAGCATATATGCCCCAAGGGCAGGTGAAAGTGGTCTTTTCCTGGTCTTCGGGTGCTATTTGTATCTGGTTGTAACAACTAAAGCCATCCAAGAATGAAAAATTCTTCTTTCCGGCCAGGGTATCCAACACCTGATCAATAAATGGTAAGGGAAAATAATCCCTATGGGTGGATTTGTTTAACTCCTGGAAGTCTACACATATCCTCCACTTGCCATTTTTCTTGGGAACTATGACAAGTGGAGATACCCATTGACTATCTGAAATGGGGTATATGAGATTGGCTTGAAGGAGTTTCTGCAATTCCTCTTTTACAATATCTTTAAGGGTTGGATTCATCCTTCGCTAAGGCTATCTAACTGGTCTGATTTGGTCATTAGTGTAGATGTGATGTATGCATGTGTTAGGTTGAATTCCTTTCATGTCTGCATAATCCCATGCAAACGCATCAAATTTTCTTCGGAGCATTTCAATCACTTGTGTTGTTTTTTTTGGTTCCAAACTAGAGTTGATATACAAAGGTTTTCCTAGGCTAATCTCAACAAGTTCAGTAGTTTCTTTCTTATCTAAGGAGGTTGGTGATAAATTGTATAATTGAGTGATATCAGGGTGATAAAGTTTGTTGAAATTCAGAACTAAAAATATGTGACAATTCTGCAAAAGACCTTGGGTATTCAATGCAATTTGTGTCAGCCAAAAATAAGCTTAAACTTATTAATCTGATTGTTCTTGTATTCCTTTTACTTTTTCAAGTGTTAATAGAGGTCTGATGCAATCTTCCTCTCCATAAGGGTTTTTTAACTAAATAGGTATTTCCTGTGCCGGTTGGGCAGAAGGGAAGAGGACAAGTTTTTGGCTATGTGTGCCATTGGATATAGTCATCTCACCATACCGACAACTGATAAAGGCATCTACTGTGGCCAGCCAAGGGCTGCCAAGAAACACAGGGTGTCCAGGTTTGGAGGATGATTTAGAATAGATGATTAAAAAGTCTACTGGATATTCGCAAGAAGCTAGAGTGACCGTGACATCATCTAGACTTCTTGCAGGGCTAATGACTGACTTATCTTTCAACTCGATCATGGTTTGGGTTGGTCTTAACTGTTTGATTTGGATATTTTTCATAGTGTCAAAAGGCATTACATTAATAGCTGCACCCAAATCGATGAGTGTTTTTGGTAGAGAAATACCATTAATTTCAACAATGACAACTGGGTTTCCAGGGTCATTATATTTGTATGGCATTTCAGAAATAAATTCAGATAATTATCCCACTACCTAAACAAGAGGAGGTTCCTTCTTCTTCCTTCCTGGTTTATTAATGCAAAGATCCCTTATAATTTTGGCGTATATAGGGATATCTTTAATATCTTGCAGCATAGGTATTTTTATGCACACATTTTGTAATTCATATTCTATATATCTGTGCAAGGGTGGGTCTGGTTTATTCACTAATAGTCTTTTGGGGTAAGGTGGGAGATTAATTTGTTGAGGTACTCGTACAGACTGAGAAGTGATTGGGATAGGAGGAGAGGCCTCTTCTTTTGCAGGGGTGGTTTGGGTGTTTTCTTCCTTAGAATGATTATCATTTTCTTCCTGAATTATTACTGCAGGATCTGATTGGCTTACAACTTTCCCCGATCGTGGTTGAATTTCATAGGTGGGGAAGGTTTGCACTTCTGTATTCTACATAGGGTGGGTGGGTAGATTATTGGGGCTAGGGATTGGCTGGGCAGAGATTGTTGTTGGTCTTGGAGGATTGTGGGCAGCTTGGTTTTGTGGTTGTTGATTGGCATTTATAGATACTTGCTACTGCTGATTAGGATTCAAGGGGGTTGTAAATTGTTGTTGTATAGGAGGTGTGAGTAAGTCTTGCATCTGTGGTGGATTGAATATAGGTAGTAATTGGGAAATGTTTGCAGGGTACTATGGATATGTAGGGTAAGAGGGATTTCCATACATAGGTCCCCTCCAACCTTGTTGCCAAGGCTGAGTTTGCTGAGGTGTCAATTGTGGATAAGTCATTGGGGAAGGACCCCATTTTTGTTGTTGATATTGTGTATTAGGATCATAAAATGTATTGGGATTTTGGGCTCTCCAAAATCTTCTAGAAGGGTATGGTTGTTCTTTTGAGACTCATCCTCCCCTATACATGGCTTGTAGTGTAAGCAAGGTTGGACACTTATGTGTGGGGTGTTCTAGTGTTCACAGACCACGGATTTCTATGACATTTAATGGGAATTCTTTCTCGTTGTTGTGATTCTTTCGGTATCTATGACAAAATATTTCTAAAGCATCTTCTTCTTGTTTCTTTTTTAGTTTCAGAGTATCTAACTGGTTACTTATTGTGCTCAAGATGTCTATTTTAAAGTTCTCCAATAAGTTTCCTAAGGTGACAGCCCCTAAGCTTTGTTTTGTATTTCTACTAAAAGGATCTCTTGGTCCTTTGCCTATTTTAGCTTGTCCTCTTGAGTATCTCCTACAATAATCTGCAATTTCTGAAAAAGGTTTTTGGTGCACATATCTTGAACTCAACAAGTTTAAAACTTCTATGCAATCATCTCTGAGACCTTTCAAGAATACATTTATTACTACAGCTGGGTCTATGGTGAATATTTTTGACTTTTGATAGTTGTATAAGAACCTTTCTAAGTAGTCTTCAGGGCTTTCATCTTCTGTTTGTTGCATTTTAAAAATATCATTTTTAACATTATCCTTACAATAGTCTTGGTATTTTCATAAAAATGTGTCTTTCATTTGATCCCAAGAAAGGATTGTATTTTCTCCTAAGCTCATGAACCATCTTAAGGATGAATCTTTCATTGTAGCAGGAAAAAGATTAAGTTTTTGGGCATCATATGAGTAGTTATAGCTTCTACATAATATGTCAAATTTGAATAAAAATAAATCTGGATCTTCAGTTGACATACCTCTGAAAGTGGGTAACGATGATAATGGGATATTCTTCATGCTGGTGTTTCTGGAAATATCCAAGATTGGAAACCCAAAGGTCTCAGTATTTGTGGCTTCATTTCCTTCTTCTTCTGCCATTCTACTAATGGATGGTTCAAAAACTAAATTTTTTGTGTCTCCTAAATGTTCATCAGACTCACGTTCTACCTGTCCCAATACTGATTCTTCCATTTTAGGTTCTCCTTCTGGAGCCTCACTGGCTCCCCTTGAATTTTCTGTTGGTGGAATTTTTCCTACACCAGTGTCAGTTGGATTAGTGGGGGGGGTTGTTTTTGAATCTTTGGAGCTTACAAATCTACCCTTGTTATCTCTATATCTATGCATAAAATGGAAATTTGATTCTTTAGCTAAATTGAAATCCTAATTCTATCTAGAAGGTAAGAAGGAAACCTGGCTTTGGAGAAACCCACTCTAGTGGCCACGTGGATGTTCACTCATGTCTTAAACATTTTATCCTCCTCCCTCAAGCAACCTTTTAAAAACATTAAAATTTATGAAAACAATCTAAGCTAAAAATCACTTCCTACCGTTTGCAACTCCCCGACAACGGCGCCAAAATGTTGTGCTACTTATATGTTTAGTATAATGCACTCATTAATTATCAATCTGGGATTTGTAATCAACAGAGTTACAAGACACCAGTAATAAAAGTAATTTATAATGTCACGAGTATAGAATTAAACTAGATTATGTATGCTGGAAACAAATCAAAATAGCAAACTGCAATGCACTTTGGTTGTCTTTCACAGAGAGGCTATCTATTCCATTATGGCACATGCAAGTATTAGATGGATCTAGTTTGAAAGATCAACTCTGCTATCTGACCCAGAAAACTAACTATGCAATCCACACTTCTGAAGGGAAATCACACATCAATCATCAAAACATAGCATGGGTAGTTCAATAGTCAATATGTTGGTTCTGTTTGGTTCACAATGAACTTCACTACTTCTTATCCAAATAGTTTTGAATATTTCTGTCAACATCTATGATCACTCAAGGAAATCAAATTCATGAGAATAGAAATAGGGCATATGCAAAAACAGAGCAAGTAAAGATCTCTAAGCAATGATATAATGGAAATCTTAATCTAAGCTATATTGATATCATCTAACAGAGTTAAAGCTTTAGCTAATTTAATGTTTACACTATTGAAAAAAAAATGCTAATGCTAATGTACGAAGAGGCTGGCCTTTGTTGGATGGTGGGCCCTTGCCACTTCAACAGGTCAGCTACTGAAGTCTACAAGAGGCTTGTCTTCAAGACACACACTACTCTCACTCACATTTCAAAACATAAAATAAAAACTCTCTTTAACAACTCAACTCATACTTAATCATAGATAATCATAATATGGAGATAAATGACATTCTATTAATCTTCACTCTGAATATGTTCTGTTCCATCACATGTTGCTTCACATATTGGCAATATGCTAACTCTCCTACACTTCCACCATCCTTGCCACGACTATTTAATAGTCTTAATCGTGAAACACAAGGAGGTGAAGTGATTTGCAAATCAATCAGTTGTTAAGTTCAATCATTCGGTTACATATTTAGCTTCATCCTCATGACACAAAGTGCATGAGGATGAGGCAATCAACAAACTATTCTTATCATAGCCTTGCTAAAGGAAATAGACGTCCACCAATTGTCTTAGGCGAGATCTGGAACTTAACTTAGTGCATTAGGCGCTTCCATATTAGTACCATATCGTAACAGGTAGATGGTACCAGATCACGATATTGTGCAAAAGGTGGCACCAGATCATGACAGTGCATGGTCGTTGGTACCAGATCATAATAGTGTGTGGCCATTGGTACTGGATCACAACAGGTAAGATTTTAGTATCGGATGCGTTTGGTACTAGATTTGGACAACAACAGTCTTGGTGCATAGGTACGAGATAGCTGAGCTGGTACAGGAACGTTGAGCATCTAGAGGTCAAAAATTTATATATGACAAATTAAAGCATTAGTACATGAAATATTAATTCCCTAACTCAATAAACCACAAAATGCATGAATTAACCATACTTTACCTTACGACCTTATTACTAGCAAATGGTAGTGTTCTTGTCATTCAATCAATCTTTAGGTAGGCCAAAAAGGTATAGGTGAAGAGTATAATAGGGTAATGGGGATGTCAATTTCGGGTCTCAACATACCTTTAAATGTCACTTCTTTATTTTTTTTTGTTCTTGTTTCACTCTGGTGCTCTTGTGATAGTAATCCTGCAGTGAGACACAAACAAACCAAAGTGAAAGCAGGGAGAGTATATTCAATGACAACCTATGCATATGATCAAGGAATTATGAAATAAAATAAAGATAATTATATGGGAAAGAAACATGTCACTGTATTATATTAATAATAGGAAGAGAGATTACAACTAGATTCCTTGTTGTCGTAAGGTTCCTTCCAACAGTTCCTTGCTTCCCACACACTTTTGATCCAAGAATTCTGAGACTATAGATCTTACATCTATCTTGACAAAATCAAAGCTCAAAGCCACTCTAACCAAGCTAATAATTCCAAGCCAAATCCAACTAACTTTCTCCATGAGAGCTCCTCTCCTTTTATAAGTTGAAGAGGATAAGGTGAGGAGGTTAGGATGATCCCACTAAATCATGAAAGTGAGTAATATCCAAACCATTCGGAGGCCACCTCACCATATAAGCTTCTCCTTCTAGAAGCATCGATAAAATGCTCATTTTTCCCACGTACGAAGGCCTCCGCGACCTGGCTATAGTGCATCCTACGGAAATTCTGTGCCATAGCTATAGTGCAGCCTGTGGAAATCAGGCATTTCCACACACCGATTATGGTGCAGCCCACGAAAATCCTCCAAAATAAGTTTTTTATAGAGGAAAACACAACTTCTTTTCTCAAGGAAATTTCTTCTCCCTTCTTTCTTCAGGAATTCAGGCCACTAACCTCTCTGAAGGCAACATATAGGTTTACATCATTAACGATCATGAGGGTGACGAAAATTATGTGTAATAGAGAGGCCCCCAAAGTATGAAGTTAGAATAAAGTGATAGATGAAATACTTTGTTGAGTGTGTGTAGGGAACAAGGAACACGTCGGTCGAAAACCTCTCAATAAACAAGGAAACACAGTGCAATAATATATCATCACTGAGGTAGGCATTCCCATACTCAGAATACAAATGAATCAAAGCATAAATGCCGACATGTGGAGATCCATGTGAAGTAAGACAGGTCATGGCCACCAAACATACACCATGGATCCATGCCATTATGACTCAAATATGAACATAGCCACCAAAATACACTGTGGATCTATGTGTTAAAGACTCAAATTTGAACATAGCCACAAGACATACAATGTGAATCTATGCAAGAGTACAAACTGAATATACTCCAACGCAACTTGAATCTGTGAGAAAAGGTTCAAGGTATTCATATCCACCACTCTAAGTACGAATCTAACCATGCAAATACATGTGTTGAAGTTGAACATGGTAGAAACCACTTGATTACCTGTCAATGATGAGAATCATTAACAAGTGCGAGGTAAATCCTCATTAATGTCAATGATTCCCAAGGTACTCTAGTACAATCCAACGAATGTGAATTAATGAGCTGAAGTTGAACATTTGATGGAATCTCCCGATCAGGGGTCAATAATGAAAACCCACTGTCGAAAGCGAGTAAACCTTCCATTGAGGCATGCAAGTTCCAAGGTACCAATTGGTTTCTAGGTCTGATTCCTGGATAATGAGTCGAAGTCGACAGGAAAAGACTCATCACAGGAAGGCCTTAATGTATCCTCCATCAATGACATGAAACGGGTAAAACGATTTGATGTAGATCAGAGTAACAAGTGATTCAAGACTGACTCAGGGATGGCCGACGCAATAGAAGGCTTAAGGACTGCAGAAAAGGCTAATGCAATAGACAGATTTCTGGGTTGAACTTCTGTTTGAACATATTGATGACACGACAACTATCTTGGAAACACTGACTCAACAATAGGGATCACAGACCAATTTGTAATCTTGTAAAGGTGTATGATCAAGAGACAAGCATATTTTCCAACCTAGACACAAAGAGAGTGAAGGGTATCAGGCTCAAAAATGACTCTTCCATGGAATATAGGTTTAGACACATTTCTTTCCCAATTTCCCCCCACCATTTCTGGTGAGTACCTCTTTATTTTTATGCAAGATTGAGGAGGATAACATATGATTGTAAATGTAAGCTCATCCTTCAGACGAGTCACTCAAAGTATGTTTAATTAACCCTAGGAAGAAGTGGTTCGGTCCCATATGGGTCTTTCGATGTTTTTTTAACGAGTCCAAAGATAGAAAACTCGGAGGTTTTTCATATTTTGAGAGTCTGAAAAACACTTAAAGAGAACTCTCCCAGTTCATTTTTCATAGAGTAGTTCGATAGGACCAAAAAAGTGATAAACTATCGCCCATCAAACATTTTCTTCAAATACTTTTATGAGTGTGAAAAGAACAAGGTCGCTTGGCAATCTTTTCATGTTTAGAGAGTCTGAAAAGAGCTTAAAGGGAATTCCAGTGGGTTCCTTTTTCGTATAACCTTTACGAGTCTGAAAAAGTGATAAAAGTATACTTGGTTACATTCTCATTGATTTGCGAGCACAAGAAAGAACAAAGACCAAGCTTGGGATTGTTTTCATTTTTACGCAAGCTTTAAAACAAAACAAAACTATGCTTGGGATAGATTTTATTTTTACACAAGCTTAAAAACTAAACAAAACTATGCTTGGACTTGGTTTCATTTTTACAAAAGCTTGAACCAGAGGAAACTACGCTTGAGGTAGGCGGTTTCATTTTTACACAAGCTTGAACCATAGAAAACTATGCTTGAGGTAGCTGGTTTCATTTTTACACAAGCTTGAACCATAGAAAAATATGCTTGCGACTTCCCAACGCATGGTTGGTACTTAGCCCCCAGTTTAAGAAGCTAGTGTCTCAACTTCAGCATGAAGTCCAGAGGCTGGAAGAAAATTCCCCCCAAGCTTTGTCTCTTCCAACTACAAAGGCGGAGGAAAGGAAGCTTCAAATACTAGATGAAGGACTTGACTCAACAGAGAGAGGGAAATAAATCTATTTCATTTTTTAACGATCTTGCCACAGAGAAGAAAAACTATGCTCGAGAATCTAGGTTCAATCCCCAAACCTCTGTTTCATTTTTTAATGAGCTTGACACAGAAACAAGAACTATGCTCATAACCTCTGTTTCATTTTTTAACGAGGTTTCCACAGAGACGCAAAAAACTATCCTCATAATTGGTTTCATTTTTTAACGAGATTGAAATCAGAAAACCATGCTCAAAGATAGTTTCATTTTTTAACGAGTTAGAAATTAGAAAATCATGCTCGAAGATGGTTTCATTTTTTAACGAGCTTGAAATTAGAAAATCATGCTCGAAGCTGGTTTCATTTTTTAACGATCTTGAAATCAAAAAATCATGCTCGAATCTCTCCTTGATCATGGATTCCAATAGAACAATGCTCTGGAAGGACACCATGTCAAGGGACAAAACTTGGTCATGGCCTCCAAGAGATCTTCACTCGATGGAAGAAACACACTCTAGAAGGAACACATGTCGAGGGTTGCAATAGGGGTGAGGAGATCAAACTCTAAAGACCCTATCAAAGAGATAACCATGCCAACTAACAGATCTAGGTCATCAGAAGCTAAAGTCATGGGAGACAATGCCACATAATTAAAATGCGGTGGGGGTGATACCATCTGCATATAAGAACCATTTACGGAGGTAATCCAGTTAGGACCAAGGAATGAAAGTTGATCAATAGTCACCATTCTTCCATCGTGAGGAAAATATATCATGCAAAAAAGAGTGGACACAATATCTTTCATGGAATAGACATAATCCCTCCCAAGGAGTAAAGAAAAATCCAAAGGGTCTTGGACTACCATGACATCAATAAAGACAATTTTCCCTCCCAAAGTTATAGTAAACTAAGGAAGGGTCCCTAAAGGTTGATTTGTTATTCTGTTGAAAGATAATAGATTATGCATAACCGGTGCAAGTTGAGGACAACCCAAAGCTTTCCAAGAAAAAGAGGAAAAAATACTAACAGACACACCTTGATCTATTAGTGTATGAGGAACGTCCCGACCAAAAACCTGCACTGTAATCTGGAAAGGAATGTGAGAGGGAAGACGAGGCCCAATTAGCACACCCCAATTGAAAATGATGGTCTCATTACTTGGAGGGGGTTCCACGGGAGAAGGTGGAATACCCCCCGGCATGGTAGAGTCTATATCAATGAGAAAAATGTGGGCAGTATCGGGTTTACTCTCGAGAGGGAGTGTAGGATCAACTGATAATGACATCAAATCGACCACTTGTGTTTCATTCTCCAAGGGGAGAGTGGGGTCGACAGGCAGAAATAGATTGACCACTTGGGTTTCACTCTCTAACGAGAGAGTGGGATTGACTGAAGATGGGATCGAATCAACCACTTGGGTTTCACTCTCTAACGGGAGAGTGGGATCGATCGAGGATGGGATCGTATCAATCACTTTGTCAACTGGTTCAACCAAGGATGTGACTGGATTGACAACATGATCAACCAGATTGACCGATGAAGGGGACGAATTGATCATTCCATCAACTACAGGTGGGTCGAGAGTAAGCTTGTGATAAGAAGCTGGAAGTTGAGGCTGTGAAACAATCATATCTTCCAGGAATTTCGAGGCTTCATCCATACGAGGGAAAAGGTGAGTTAGATGATTCCCTTTGCATAACATACATGGGAACTTGACTTGACTTTTCTTCTTCCAAACGACATCGTGACTAATTGATAGGAAGTCATCAACATGTTGTTCATAGGCTGACGACATGGGTTGGCGAGGGTGTGTAGACCATGCTTCCATAACCTTGGATAGACCAGGGAAATCCTTAAGAAGATGGCTACCCTTACAAAGCCTACACGGGTACTTGGGCTTACGGGTTTTTTGGGTGATCTTGACATTATAAACACCCCTAGCACGATCAACAATAACTAGTTGTTTTCCAACATGTTTGGAAGTGGTTGGAAGTTTGTATCCTTGCTTATTTTTCTTCTTCTTATTCTTCCTTTTCGTCTTCTTATTATTCACCGAGCTACTAGCTTGAGAGATTTCACTCGGCGAAGAAGATGAAATGGAAGAAGACCTTGCAAGTGAAGAAGGTGGAGAAGATCTTACAGGTGAAGATAGTGAAGGATCAAAATGAGGTTGATGTTCTTGGGTGGAAGTTCTTACAACAGAAGAACTTACTGCATTTGGAATTAACTGAGTGGAAAACAAGCACACCGACAATCCAATAGTGAGAACTGGAAGGCTCAAAGTAGCGATGTGAGAAGGAACAATGATCTGGATTTATGTAGGAACACAATGAAATACATAAATACACATAAACGCAGAGATGTAGTGGAAATAAGACTTCGTTTCATTAATAACAAATGACTGAAAAATGCTTACAGACAGAATGGAAATAAACTAGCTAGGGCGTTGGTAGCTTATCTCTGAGAAGAGAGGTGGTGGCTACTAGCCTATGAAATTATTGTTACAATGAGGCTCAAAGGCCTATATATTACTGAGAAAAAATGGAAAACCCTAAACATCCAAAAATCTAACCCTAGGAGATGAAACGCCAGAATATGGGCCTCATTGGGGTAAATTGTTACATCAATTTCCCCAGGTCGTAACTTTGGCATACTATCTCCATTTGTCACACATGATACATCGTTAGAAATATCTATCCGAGGAATACATTTCTCACAATGAATATTGATTCTGGAACAAAATCATATTCGTCGGAGCAGTCTTGCCCAAAAAACGTCATTTAGGGCCTCAAAACAGCTCCGGAAGTTCAGGACCCGAAGAACTGCTAAAAATAGTAAATTGTGCTACAATTAAGGAAACTGAAAAACTGAAAGAAACAATGGTGTGGGTCCAAGTGGAATAGGTGGGTGGCCACCAATATCCACCTAGATCAGTCCTCCCCCCTTAGGAAGTAGTGGTCCCCATTGCATTGAGTTCCTCCATGAGATGAGGAAACTTCTGCTGAACTTGGTCCCTGGTGAGCCACTTGCCCTGGTGAAGGAGTTGGCCTGCTTTGACAACTCAATATAGATAGATCCTCTGTTGGAGAGTGTTCTTGATCTGTGTGTCCATAATTCGATCAGTTGTGGCTTGTTCCATGCAATCTGGGTTTAACTCTGTTGGTGTGAGTTGTTCTGCCATGTCGGATGTGTCTAGTAGAGGTGGAAAGTAGGGTCGAAGGTAGTCCACATTGAACAATGGGTGCAGACCAAGGAATAGTGGAATACCGAGCTCAAAGGCATTGTCCCCTACAACCTTGGTGATGGTGTATGGACCATATCGGAGTGGGCGAATCTTGTGGTAGGGTCCAGCGAGGTGCTCCTTTTGCAAATGTAGCCACACTTTCTCACCCACCTGGAAGTTGTGTGGCACCCGATGTTGATCATGTCGTTGCTTGTACTTAGCATTGGCTCTATCCAAGATGTCATGAACTTGTTGGCAGATGTGTTGAATGAGCTCAATGAAGTTGTTTTTCTTGTCAGCCTCAGACTGGACATGGGTTGAATCTGCCCGAGTAGCCGCAAATGGCATGGCTATGTCAATGGGACATAGTGGCTGGAATCCCAAGCCCACTTGAAAGGGGTTGTGGATGGTTGAGCTATGGAGAGCCCGGTTTTAGCTGTTTTGTACATATGGGAGGCTCTCATCCCATGTGCGTGGATGCTTTGATTTGTACATGCACAGAATATGTACAATCATCCGGTTGACGACCTCTGTCTGGCCATCAGTTTGTGGATGGAAAGTTGTGGACTTGGTGAGCTTGGTGTCCAGCATCAACCAGAGGTTGGACCAAAATGTACTGAGGAACTTGTTGTCCTAATCTGAGATGATAGACTATGGTATACCAAAGTGTACCCAGACTCATTCAAAAAATAGTTTAGTAGTGGCTTCTTTTGTGATATTCTTCTTGCAGGCCATTATAATGGACATCTTCGAGAATCGATCGACGACCACAAAAACATAATCATTGCTATTCTTAGTAGAAGGAAGGCCTGACATGTAATCCATAGAGATGGATTCCCAAGGTCGACTAGGGGTAGGAAGTGGAGTATAGAGGCCTTGCTTCTTGATGGTCGATTTGGCAATGGCGCAAGGAGTGCAGGACTTGATGTACTTCCCGACATCCTGTCGAAGGTTCAGCCAATAGAAATACTTTTGCAGTGATGCCATGGTTTTCTCGACCCTAAAATGCCCCACGACATAACTGTAGTGCACCTCCCAAATCATCTTGTCACGCTCTCTTGAAGGAACACAAAGGTGTCCTAGGTGACAAAGCAGGGCATCTTGGAGGTGAAAATTGGGAACTTGCTTACCCTCCAAGAGTGTATTGTATGTGTGGTCGAATTCTAGATCACTTGTGTAGAGAAGTGGCCAATCGGAAGTCTCATGCCCACAAGAGTTGAACACAGTGGTTAGCACCATGATGGGTGGTCGACTGAGGCAGTTTGCAACATTGTTGGTGATGCCTTTCTTGTACTTAACGTTCAAATGAAACTGTTGTAGGTATGTGGACCACTTTTGATGGCGATCATTCTACAACTTTTCTTGTGTCTGTATGAACTGTAGGGGTTGGTGGTCTGTGTGGATGACTGCTTGCTTTCCCAAAATGTAATTCTTCCATTGCCGACAAGCTTGGACAATGTAATACATTTCTTTTTCATAAGTGGGATACTTTCGGACTGTGTCGGAAAGTGTCTCACTGTGATATGCCACTAGATGCCCATGTTGAGTAAGGACTACCCCAATGGCATTGTTAGAGGCATCTATCTCAATCTCAAATGGTTATTGAAAGTCTGGTAATGTGAGCACTGGCATAGAGCAGAGGTGATGCTTCAACTCCCCGAATGCCTTCTATTGAGATTCATACCAAAAGAATTTTGCTTTAGCTCCTCCCTTGGTGACTTGACTCAAGGGCCAAGTGATATGAGAGAATCCCAACACAAACCTACGGTAGAAATTGGCAAGACCTAAAAAGATGTAGAGCTTTGTTAGGGTGGTTGGGGCTAGCCAATCCTGAATGACTTGGATCTTTGCCAAAATCGAATTTCTCCAAAAGTGAACCTGGGTCATGCCAAAAGTGAATTTCTCCAAATTGGCACACAACTTGTGTTGTCGCAGTGTTTGGAGGACCTATCGGATGTGGTGGAGGTGCTCTTCCCAAGTTTGGTTGAAGATCAGAATGTCATCCAAGTACACCACTAAAAATGGGTTGGTGAATGGTCGTAGGATGTCGTCTATTAGCCTCATGAAGGTTGCAGGGGCATTTGTCAACCTGAATGGCATGAACAACCATTCGAAAAGACCCTCCTTGGATTTGAAGGCAATCTTCCACACATTAGAGGGTTCGATTGGTACCTGGTGATACCTCAACTTCAAGTCGATCTTGCTGAAATATTTTTCCCCCTTGAGTTAGTCCAGAAGGTCATCAATTTGTGGGATTAGGTACTTATTCCGAACAATGATCTTGTTCAGTGCTCGATAGTCAATGAAAAGTCTCCAAGTCCCATCCTTCTTCTGCACCAACATGATCGGGCTCCCACAGGGTGATGAACTCGATCGGATGTGACCTTTCTGCAACAACTCCCGAATCTACCTCTTGATTTCATCATTCTCTAGAACAAAGTGTCGATAGATAGGTCCATTGGGAAATGGCACACCTGGGGTCATATCAATGGGGTGCTTGACTTGGAAGTGTAGAGGCACCCCTGCAGGGGAGGTGAAGACGTCCTCGTACTCCTCCACGAACTTATCCATCTATTGTTTTCATGCAACAGGGCCCTATATGGAGTTCATGGCCACAATCTTCCTCTTTCCCTAAGGGCGAATCATTAGGAAAACAAATTTCCTAGTTTTGGAAATGAGCTTACTGCATTGTTTTTCAGTAACCAAAGAGATGGTGGTAGGCGGTGCTATCTCCGATATTCTGTACAGCTTATTGCCCAAGGTGATAATAATAACACGATGCCTGGATTCATACACAACATGTCACTTCCACAAGTATGGTTGGCCTAATAATACATCAGAAACATCAAGAGGATCAATGTCACATAATACATCATCCGTGAAGGGCTTGATGCTATAGGGAAGGCAACATTGTTGGCTAACGTGGAGGTCCTGTCCTTGGTGCAACTAACCAATAGTGTATGGTTGTGGGTGTGTTGTGGTTGGCAAGCCCAGCCACTTCACGACCTCTACCGAGATGAGGTTCTTCTGGCTCCTACTGTCGACAATGAACTGCAACGGGGAACCCTTTACCCACATCTTGGAATGGAAGAGATTCTATGCCTCCTCTAGATCTCCTGGTTCCTCCTTCTAGATCTTCATGGTGGCAATGGTGGCATTGGGCTCTGCATCAATAATCTGCTTCCCCCTATCATTCCCCTTGTTGGGTTCTGATTCAGAGTCAGAGCATGCATCCGATTCATAATCCTTCAACTTGGCTACGAGTGACTGCTTGGCCCGACACTCACTTGTGTTGTGAGTGGAGCTCTTCTGGAACTCACACCACTTCCTCGTGTCCTTTTTTGGCTTCATGGTGTTTTTCTTTGCTTGTGGATTTGGAAAGTTATCCTGGGCCGCCTTTCCTTATCTTGGTCCTTTGTTCTGTGGTTTGTGGGTACCTTTCCCTTACTTCTGATTCGCAGACCCAAAGTCTCACCTTTTCTGTTTTAACTTTTTCTCAATCTTGGCAGCATATCGGTACGCCACACCAAGCAAGGAGATGTCAAGGAACTCCATTTCCTTCTGAATGTATCTATGCAGACAACTATGGTACTTTAACACCAAATGTTTCTATGAATCTTTGATACCCAACTTTGTGTGTAGGGTATGAAACAGATTCGTCATCTCATGCACATCTTGGTCCCTTTGTTGTTTCAGTGTAGTCCATTGTATGTATTTGTCCTCATAGATCCCCATGGGATAATATTGTTCCTTGATGGTGTCTCGAAAAGAATTCCAAGTGGGTGTGGCGAAGAACATAGAGGGTTCCCCCTCACCCTGTTTCTCTGAGTAGGTTTCCCACTAGTCCTTAACACGGGGGGCGTCTTTGAGGAGTGAGAAAATAATCCTTTCTTGATTGGAAAATTCATGAACCAAGAAATATCCTTCTAACAGATTCAACCATCTATCTATGACATCTGCATCTATTTGGCCCTCAAATATGAGAATGTCAAAGTTTACTTGTACCTTAAAAGGAGTGGCACCTCCAGAGTGGATGTTGGATGTTGATGCACTGCTAGTGGGAATCCGTTGAAGAATCTCGACAAAGTTGTCCATCATCGCGTTCCTTTGTTTCTCGCAGGCCTCCTTGAGTAACATTTTGATAGGATCTCCTGCTCCCTTATCTTTCTTTTCATCCCCCATGGGCAGTCGTTGGGGTTTGCGAGATTGATCTTGCAAAGGTTCAACTAGATCGAGCCCCAACTCCTTATACCCCGACCTCGTTGGGGACATGCAAAGAAATATTGAGAATGAGCAGAGCACTCTGATACCACTGATCCAAATTTATGTAGGAACACAATGAAATATAGAAATACACATAAAAGAAGAGATGCAGTGGAAATAAGTCTTCATTTCATTAATAACAAATGACTGAAAAATGCTTACAGACAGAATGGAAATAAACTAGCTAGGGTGTTGGTAGCTTATCTTTGAGAAGAGATGTGATGGCTACTAGCCTTTGAACTACCTGTTACAATGAGGATCGAAGGCCTATATATTACTGAGAAACAATGGAAAACCCTACAAATCCAAAAACCTAACCCTAGGAGATGAAACGCTAGAATATGGGCCCCATTGGGGTAAATTGGTACATCAATTTCCTGGGGTCGTAACTTTGGCATACTATCTCCGTTTGACGCACATGATACATCGTTAGAAAGATCTATCTTAGGACTACACTGCTAATAACTAATATTGAGTCTGGAACAGACTCAAATTTGTCAGAGAATTCATGCCCAAAAAACATCGTTTAGGGCCTCAAAATAGCTCCGGAAGTTCAGGACCCGAAGAACTGCTAAAAATAGTAAATTGTGCTACAATTAAGGAAACTGAAAAACTGAAAGAAACAACGGTGTGGGTCCAAGTGGAATAGGTAGGTGGCCACCAATATCCACCTGGATCAACCAATGTTTCCATAAAAAGGAAAAACAAAAGGTTCCCCTAGAGCAGGTGTTCCTTCATTGGTCATTTCGGGAATTGACACCATATAAAACAAATCCAACCTAGAGTTTTCTAGGGAAAACAAACAACACACACTAAAAATCTAGGAAGCAAGAAAACAAACAAAACCTTCTCACAATGAGCACACTAGTTGGTGATGAAATCCAACATTGTGGGAACAAAGTAAGAAGGGGTTGAGATAGAGCGAGTGGAAAATTTACGTTGATGACCTGCTTAACAGACTTACGCCTTAGTGCAAGATGCCACGCAGTAATTATGGATTTACCCTCCAAGGAGCCCGACTGAGTTTGGCCAACGTCGATTCCAAGTACTGTGAAGACTTGTCCCTCCACAGTCACCTCGTGTAAAGAACCTAAAGAGAAAGGCCACTAAGGTTAGCAATTGCTACAATGATTCCTGGGGAAATAGTCGACAGTCCAATCCACGTACAAGGGAAGGGTATATATCCTGAAATCAACTTGAAAGGATTCCACTCATCATTATGGGTATACCTTCAAGCGACCCCCATAATACGTGCAATCTCTACACCAAGACCAACAAAGAAGGGTGAGTAACTCTGCCAATCTCAATGTGACCTCGTGATTGACCCTTGTGTTAGAAGGGCTTCCCAGAACAAAATGTAATAAGTGGATTTTACTTCTCCCTAACTCAAGATTCTATGTTTGTTTTCATCTTTGGAAAGTTATCTTTCACACCTATTCCAAAGCCCTACAACTAATCTAATGTAGGTTTGCTACGAGAAAATATAAAAATGTCTAATCAATTTTTATAAGCGCTTTATTTTGTGGCTATTGTTACTCAAAAGGAAAAATGACATGGACAATATGGTGTTTTGACCGACTTGAAAGTTATTCAAAGAGATGAGGATGCAATATTTTCATTTCTATGAAAGCTATGCTACGAGAAGGAGAAAACATTTATCATTCCTAGATGCACAATGTCCCAAAATTTCTAAACTCATCAATATCAAGATTTTCAAGAAATGAGACAAATAGACTGTACACCCATACACGATTCATGCCCCCCCTCAGCCATGAGGGGGAAAATGCTTCAGAATTTAAGAACAAAAAATGGCAAGAATCATGCAATTTCGCTACTTCAAATGCAAGGATGCCCCCAATCTAATATAAAACAAGAAATTAAATATTTTTTTTTCAAATATAGCTAAAAACAATAGGAAATAGATATGAAACAAAGAAACCCAAACAATTTTCTCTTTTAACATGAACTATTCAATAAAATAAAAAGAAATCCTTTCACCAAACAATTTTAAAGAAAAAACAATGCTTTGTAGCAGAAAGACACTTAGAGGAAGAGATCAAATCTTTCAAAAGAAAACAAAGAAAAAATAAGGCAGATATAGTTGAAAGCAGATTCAAATTTTGTCAAGCAGACTGTAATTAGATCCAACAAATCACCCCAAAATCATATCACAGATCTGGGCAGGGAAAACCACCAAATAAAAATTCTTTCACAATTTCCGCAGGCTGGAAGACTAGTAAAGTGCGGGAATCACTGATTTCCGTAGGCCAGATATGGGTAGGGCATGGCATTTCCGCATTGGTCAAAGTAGGTAGGGCATGGAAATCCTAAGTCGTCGCACTGTCCCTCAAATTAGGGTGCGGAAATAAAACAAAAATCGAAAAAATTAAAAATTGAGAAGGTTTTCCAATGAAGTTTAACAGTCAGAGAGTCAATTTGGAACTTCCAGTGACTCAAAAAATAGAAACCAAGCAATCAAAGCAAGAAAACAAGGAAAAATAGGAAAACATTCATATCCCCAGTGGAGTCGCCAATTTTGTTATTGATTAAATCGGTGGATGCGGACATAGACTAATCCACCTAGATCCACCTAGATCTAGAACAAAACACAACAGGACATGGAGCTTTCCCTAGGATCTAATCATCAAATTTACTACCGAACAAAATACAATACACATACCTTTAAATTTCACTTCCTTATGTCTTTATTGTTCCTGTTTCGCTCTGGTGCTCTTGTGATATTGATCCTGTAGTGAGACACAAACCAACCAAAGTGAAAGCAGAGACAATATATTTAATGACAAACTATGCATATGATCAAGCAATTATGCAATAAAATAAAGATAATTCTATGGGAAAGAAACATGCCACTGCATTATATTAATAATAGGAAGAGATATTACAACTAGATACCTTGGTGTCATAAGGTTCCTTCGAATAGTTCCTTGCTTCCCACACACTTTTGATCCTAGAATTCTGAGACTATAGATATGAAATCTATATTGACAAAAGCAAAGCTCAAAGCCACTCTAACCAAGCTAATAATTCCAAGCCAAATCCAACTAACTTTCTCCATGAGAGATCCTCTCATTTTATAAGTTGAAGAGGATAAGGTGAGGAGGTTAGGATGATCCCACTAGATCATGAAAACGAGTAAGATCCAAACCATTCGGAGGCCACCTCACCATATAAGCTTCTCCTTCTAGAAGCATCGATAAAATGCTCATTTTTCCCATGTACGAAGGCCAATGTGACTTGGCTATATTGCAGCCTGTGGAAATTCCCCACCCTAGCTATAGTGCATCCTGTGGAAATCAGGCATTTCGACACCCCAACTATGGTGCATCCCACGGAAATCCTCCAAAATAGGGTTTTTATAGAGGAAAACATAACTTCTTCTCTCAAGGAAAGTTCTTCTCCTTTCTTTCTTTAAGAATTCAGGCCAATAACCTCTCTGAAGGAAACAGATAGGTTTACATCATTAATTATCATGAGGGTGACAAAAATAATGTGTAACAACCTCCTGAAACTTATACGAATCTATGGTTGTACCTTTCTACAGTGATTGCTCCCAAAATATTAAGTTTTTGAGGAAATGGCTCATAAGAGAAGTAAATCAACCCATTCTGCAAGTGGGTTTTCAACCGTTTGTATATATTCCTCAATGTTTGTTCATAAAGTAATTCAGAAGATCATCTCTTGAAACTGATACGAATTTTCACTTAAAGTGCCCTTTCTGTCATGATTTCTTATGTTTTGACTTGCAGATTGAGAGTAAATTTTTAGGGGTTCTTAGAAACAATGGGAGAGATGGATATGAAAACTATTATATATTAAAACTTGGTGGTAATCCTCACACCATACAATTATTTTGATTGGAATCCCAAGGTAGAATTCCAACTCAAAAGGAAAGGACTATATAATTTGACGATGACGACAAAAACATAACCTACATCAACGATTGAGAAGATGAGATGGGTGAATTGTAAGGATGAGGCCACATAAATACTTCTTGAGTTAATCTCCACTGATCTATGGTTTCATGTTGCCACATGAAATACTTTAAACTATATCTAGACCACATTGGAAGGACTCTTTGGAAAGCAGGATGAGATGCGAGGTCATATGCTTGAGGTAGAGTTGAATACCTTAGACCTTAAAAGTTTTGATAATATACAAGATTTCTTTACTAAATTTAAATATTTGATTTTGATCTTGGGTGAATGTGGTATTGACAAGTCTACACAAGAAAATCAACTTATTCTAACAATCTTGGCCAAGCTAGGACCAAAATACGCTATATATGTCTCCAATTTCCATTCTAGCAGATGTCTTTTTGGAACAAATTGGAAAATGCCTACATTAGCTCGGTTCATTGAGTCTCTTACACAATAGTAGACAAAACTCATATAGATAGGCCTCATGAATATCCCAAAGCACATGCACTCACTATGCATGATGGAAAAGGGTCATCTAAACAGAACGGGAAGGAGGGATATTCCAAACCCTTTAATGATTCTTTAGGTTTGAAAGACTCTTCAAATTCCAATAAGAAGAAGAAGGGAAAGTAGTGCACTTACTTCAATAAATCGAATCATGAAGAATCCACATGCATGAAGAAACAGATCGATCTTATGGCACAAACACTTCAGCAGAACAACCTTAGAAGCTTCATTCCAGAGGGAGTCAAGAAGCAGAAGGGAGAAGATCCTCATCCTAAGAAAGGTAATCATCATTCTTTGGTTGCAATTAATTCCTCAAATGATTCATGGATTATAGATCCTGGTGCATCCCATCATATGGCAGTGAAAGAAGAAGTTTTCTCTTCTTTGAGTCCATGCTCAAGACCCCCTATTCTCATGGGGGATGATACTCTAGTAGCAGTAGCAGGATAAGGGAGAGTGGAACTCAATAATGGTAGTTTTGAGAATGTTTTACATGTTCCAAATATTTCTATGAATCTACTCTCAATTTATCAGATCACTCAGAATGGTAAAAATCTTGAATTTACATCAGATTCAGTTTCAGTAATTGACATGAATGACAATTCCCTTATTGCAATTGGTGAGGTGGATCACAGG
Source organism: Picea engelmannii (assembly GCA_009831015.1). Classification (NCBI taxonomy): domain Eukaryota; kingdom Viridiplantae; phylum Streptophyta; class Pinopsida; order Pinales; family Pinaceae; genus Picea; species Picea engelmannii. The sequence continues at coordinate 31,432 of WSFP011257355.1, read as the reverse complement.
TCAAGGTTGTATAAATTCACTAAGTTTTATGACGATGACTGCTCTATTATACTTACACATAAGGACGATACTTTGCATGCAAATCCAGTGCAACATGCATATACTCTTGTTCTTCCATCAGTTTCAGGCATCATAGATGATTCCATACACTCAGATTCTATACATAGAAATAAGTAGGTAGTACAACCAGATAAGAATCCAGCACCGAACCTTTAGCAGATGCCTAAGAAGGCACAAAACACACTTTAGGCAACAGGAAACCTTGCAGGGAATCCATTGGATTTGAGGATGACTCGATCTCAGCGTGAGGATCCTTCTCATGTACTTTCAGCTTCAGAACCTACGATGCCCATGCATTGTTATATGGTTCAATCTATTGATCCAAAGAACTACAATAGGGTTGTGGGAAATCCATTATGGCAAGTAGCCATGCAAAAGGAGTATGACTCACTCCTATAGAACCAGACTTGGAATCTGGTTCCACTTCCATCTGAAAGGAATATTTTCAGGTGCAGATGGGTCCATGAGATCGAGAGGTACAAGGCCCAACAGGTTGCCAAAGGAATTCATTAGATCCATAAATATTTCTACATCTTCATGAATACTTTCAGTGAGCCAAAGTTTCAGACTTTGTGGGATCGTCTTGCAATGAAGAACACAGTTGCCTAGCAGCTTCCATTTTCTTCTTTTGATACATTATCTTTTGAGGGGGGGTTTTGTTCCCACGTGGTTTTCTCTCTTTCCTCGTTTTTATTTAGTGTTCATTAGTTTCATTGTACATGAGTACCTAAAATGGCCTAGTAGCCAGGACTCATTTTTTACTCCATAGTGATGTTCAGAGGGGGTGTTGGAGAAATTTTTATTTTTGGCACACTAGTTTAGTGGGAGTAACACTAGTTCAGTGAGAGTTAACTGACTAGTTCTATTTTAGACTTTCTAATCTTAGACCATCACTATTATGCATGCATTCCTAATTATAGGATATCATTTCCTATATGAGTGAAGATCATTCATTCATTGATAAGATAATAATATGCATTGATTCTCATTCTTCATTGTGTATCTCTCTTCCTTTTCTTGATAATCTTTGTTTGTGTATGATTTAGCTAGATCTCCTGTGCAGGTTTCCATGAAACACTGACAGTAACTGCCAACAACTAGGGCACTATGCAAGAGAATTCCCTCTACCACCTATGACATGCATGTATTGTCGCACAGTAGATCACAACACAAAGGATTGCACAACACTATTGAGGAAGATACAGGAGAAACAAAATCAGAACAATCCAAACGTATAGTGGATCTCTACAGAATCTAGACAAGATGACAGGAACATCAACATAGTGACATGTGGAGGTGCTAAAATAGGATATGATGTGGCTAAAAAGGAACCAGTACCACACCAGTGGATTAAGAAGAATACCAAGCCACCCAAGCAATTTGATGTAGAAAAGGAGAAGGATACCTTTAAGGAGGCCATACAAGAATTTCTCAAGCATATTATTTCATCTACATCTACCGCACAACACACCCAAGAAATCCCAATGTATGAAATGATGTCAACACTGGACCATACCAGTGAATCACACCCAGGAAACCAAGTAAGTTGTATTAAAGCTTTCTTGCAATCCTGTATTCAATTATTTAATTATCCATCATATGTAATAGTATTACATAATTGGTTAGATAGATGTACCACAAACTCCAAGGGAAATTTAGAACAGAGGATAGTCAGTGACCTCCATGCCAAAAGGAGAACCAACAAAGAATTTATATTGAATGCCAACATACGAGAATTCAACATGGGCGATGTGATATTAGATGTGGGATCTGAAGTGAATTTATTACCCAAAAAGACATGGAAATTCATGGGAGAACCTACCTTAAGCTACTCACCAATACAACTAAAGTTAGAAAACCAACACAAAGTTCTACCAATAGGGAGGCTGAAAGGAGTGATAGTAGATATGGATGGAGTGCACACTAAGGCAGACTTCGAAGTGATCAAAATTGTGGATGACACAACACCATATCCAACCTTACTGGGATTGAATTGGGCATTTGAAAATCAAGCGATAATCAACTTGAAGACCAGGAAGATGACATTTGAGTCAGGAAAATACAGGGTTATTGTGCCTGTAGATCCATCAGAAGATGAACGATTTGTGGAACCAATAATTCTATACCTAGAAGAAATTAACCAGTTGTATCGGACCACCACTGACACCGAAGATTACATTAACCCAACTGTCGATGGTGTACTTAACTAGAAAAGTACCACATCATGTTCTTCCGACTTAGACACTAGTCTCAAAAATTGGCAGCAACTCCTACATGAGGTCTCAACCAGAAGATGCGCTCGAATAGACCACACAGTAAGGTGGGTTGGGACAAAATTCAGAGAACCTCCAAGTTTCCATGGAATCAACGACTTGGAAGAATTCCTAACGAGATATGAGGAAGAAGTATCAGATAGTCAGATATTGTTAGCTCTCGACATCACACTTAAGGATACACCTACATATGGTGGGGCACACACAAAGAAATGGTCAAGGACTGGTACCAATGTAAGCAATTACTACTAATCAGATTTGGCGCAGAACAAAGAAGCTACCAACAGTAGAAATATGATGGATAGGGGGCACCAGCGGAACACTTGTAGAAGTGCAAATAACTATGGAAAATGACACCCCCAGAGGAATGGCCTCATCATTTTGTACACACATTAGAGGGCATCCCAACAAAATGGTATACGGACCAGGAACTGTGCAGAGGAAATACGAGCTGGCTAGTGCTACAACAGAACATTATAGTCACTTTCTCATTTGAGCATGAGAACCCCAACATAGATGCAACCATTAAACAAATAAGAGGGGTGATATTCATTAAGGAACCATAAGTTGAAATCATAACAAAAGAACAAAAGGAGAATAGATGGACAGTGAAAGAACTGTTGTCATGCTACCATGTGTAGGAAGAAGTATCAGATGAAGATGATCCACGTGATATTCAGATTGAGGAAGTTGAAGGAGAAAGAGAAGTGGAAATTCCACCTCTAGAATCAAAATTAATTGTTGCACCAATCAAGGTGAAGAAAGTCAACATTGGCACAGTTGAGAATCCCAAAATGAACAACATTGGAGACTACTGGGACGAGCAAATAGTGGATAGGATAACATAATTATTGCGCGAGTAAAATGACCTATTCCCAACTACCTTTACTGAAATGAAGGGTATTGCAGGAGAACTTGGAGAGATGAAGATCCCTCTTAAACCGGAGGCAAGACTTATCAAACAGAGGCCTTACAAATTGAACCCCATCTACAAGCAGAATATAAGAGAAGATATCGACAGAATGTTGGAAGCAGGAATCATAGAACTAGTAGAAGAATCAAAATGGATAAGCCCCATGGTAGTTCAAGAGAAAAATCAAGGAGGCATAAGAATATGTTTATATCTAGTAAAGATCTATGATTCTTTCCTACATGACTGCTTCCCTACACCCTTTACAGACGAAGTCCTAGAAAATGTGGGAGGCCATGAAGCATAGTACTCATTAACTAATGGATTCTTAGGATACCAAAAAATCAAGATAGCACCAGAAGATCGACACAAGACTACCTTTTCAACATAATGGGGATCCTACCAGTACACATTCATGCCTTTTGGACAGAAAAATGCACCAACAATTTTCTCCAGAGTAGTCATTGTTGCCTTCAAGGACTTCATCCATTAGTTTCTAGAGGTATATTTGGATGATTGGACAGTATACATCCTATTGAAGGATCATGTAGAGGTGTTGAGGATGATGTTATAAAGATGCAGGGAATGCCAAATATCCTTTAACATTAAGAAATGTATATTTGGAGCACCCTTCAGAATTTTGTTGCGTCACATAGTATGGAGACAAGGTTTGATCATGGATCCTACAAAGATTGAAATAATTGTGAACTTACCACCACCGAAATCTGTGTGCTAGCTAAGGGCCACATTAGGACATACATGATATTACAAAATTTTTATCAAGGGGTATGCGCAGATCACTGCGTCGATGGAGAAAATACTTAAGAAGGATACTAGATTCCAATGGAATGAGAGTTGTCAGCAAGGATTGGACACCCTGAAGGAGAATATGGTCACAAAACCCATCTTAGTCTTTCCATATTGGGAGAAGGAATTCCATGTACATGTAGATGAATCATCCATAGCCCTGGGAGCTATTCTAGCACAACCAGGAGCGGGAGATTTGGACCATCCCATAGCATTTGCAAGCAAAAAACTATCAGACTCTAAGAAGAACTACAACACTACAGAGCGAGAAGGCATGGAAATGGTATATGCACTTCAAAAGTTCAGGCATTACCTACACAGAATTTTTTTTAAGATGTTCACATATCATTGAGCCCTTAAGTACCTAGTCAACAAGCCAGTGTTAGGGGGGAGAATATGTCGATGGTTACTACCATTTCAATAATTTGACTTTGAATTCATAGTGAAACCATGGAAGTTGAATAAAAGACTTGATCACTTGTCAAGGGTTACCAATGGTGAGCAGGCTACAAACTTAGAGGATACCTTCCCTGACGCACAATTATTTTTAGTTCAGGTCGCAGATTATTAATTTGATGACATTATTGAGTATTTAAATACAGGGATTGTGCCACAGGAATTTAACACCGTGCAGAGGAAGAATCTAGTTTTGTGAGTAGCCGAATACCATTTGATTGCAGGGAAATTATATAAAATGGGGGCAGACAACATCTTGAGAAGGTGTGTGCTAGAACATGAAAGGCCTAGGATATTGGTAGAAGCCCACAATGGAATAGTGGGAGGACACTATTTAGGAAAAGCTACTACACAAAAGGTACTGCGTGCAGGATTATGGTGGCCAACTATTCATTGAGATGCAAAGGAATACTGTCAACAATTCGATGTTTTTCAAAAGTTTAGGCATTACCTACATGGAATTTTTTTTAAGATGTTCACATATCATTGAGCCCTTAAGTACCTAGTCAACAAGCCAGTGTTAGGGGGGAGAATATGTTGATGGTTACTACCATTTCAATAATTTGACTTTGAATTCATAGTTAAACAAGGGAAGCTGAATAAAAGACCTGATCACTTGTCAAGGGTTACCAATGGTGAGGAGCCTACAAACTTAGAGGATACCTTCCTTGACGCGCAATTATTTTTAGTTCAGGTCACAGATGATTATTTTGATGACATTATTGAGTATTTAAATACAGGGATTGCGCCACAGGAATTTAACATCGCGCAGAGGAAGAATCTGGTTTTGTGAGTAGCCGAATATCATTTGATTGCAGGGAAATTATATAAAATGGGGGCAGACAACATCTTGAGAAGGTGTGTGCTAGAACAAAAAAACCTAGGATACTAGCAGAAGCCCATGAAGGAATAGTGGGAGGACACTATTTAGGAAAAGCTACTGCATAAAAGGTACTGCGTGTAGGATTATGGTGGCCAACTATTCATTGAGATGCAAAGGAATACTATCAACAATTCGATGTTTTTCAAAGGGTTGGAAAACCAAACAGACGGGATGAGATGCCCTTACACCCACAAGTAACACTACAAGTGTTTGAAAAATGGGGCATCAATTTTGTTGGGCCTATTCACCCACTCGCAAGAAGATAAGGTGCCGGATACATCATCACTGTGATGAAATACCTCTCAAGATGGGCAGAGGCAATGCGAGTTAAAGTTTGCAGTGCAAAGAGAACAAAACACTTCCTATTTGAGCATGTTCTCACCATATTTGGATGTCCAAGGATCCTGATAAGTGACCAAGGAACTCACTTTATCAGCAATTCTATCAGAGCTCTGACCAAATAATTAAAGGTCTACCATAATAAAAGTACACCATAACATCCTCAGGAAAATGGAACAGTGGAAGTCTTCAACAAGATTCTAGAGAATGCCCTAACCAATATTTTCAATGTCAACATGAAGGACGATTGGGATTCAAAGATACCAGTAGTATTAAGGGAATATAGAGCTACCTGTAAGAATATAACAGGGAAGACACCATTTAGATTGGTGTATGGAAAATAAGTAGTGGTGAAGTACAAACATGACCGAGCGAGGTGAAGTACAAGAAAGGTTAAGTCAATTGATGAGCATGGAAGAAGATAGGATTCTAGAAGGATTTCACCAAGAAGTACAGAAAGAAAGGGACAAATATTGTCATGACTGACATATCAAAAGAAAAAGTTTCAAGGAAGGATATCTAGTTCTACTATATGACAGCAAGTTTTTTCAACATCCAGGAAAGTTCAGAATGCATTAGTTGGGAACATATGAGGTCAATATTGTCACAGACGGAGGAGTTGTATAGTTGAAGGATTTGGAAGGGACAAAATTGAAGGGCATGATCAATGGGAGTCTATTGAAGTTGTACAAGGATAGTCGACCACCCACAACTTGAAAGTTACCACACGATAAGAACAAAAAAAAAAAAAAATCCACACAGAAATCCGTGCACGTAGGTGAGAAAATTAGTGTGATGAGAAGGAAAAGAGTTCATGTGCACAAGTCATCGAATCGTCACAATGAAATACGAATACTATGCCATAAACAAAGGGTCTAAAAGCCAAGGACTTTGTGCACTCAAAAAACCCAGTGCACCAGAAAAAGGACCAATGATCGGAAAGAACGACATTTCAAAAAATGACACCTATGGAATTCAGGCGCCAATTGGCAGCGGTGGTTGAAAATGTGACAGTCTGTACAAAAATGGAAATAAATCAATGCTATGATGAAGGAAAAGTACAAAAACATGATGCAAAGGACAACAATTAACATGTACAATAGTACCATGGACAAGACACACCGCCAAAAATTAAAAAGGGACAATTGTTAGTGCGAAATAGTTGTGACTTTTTTGTCCCACTATAAAGTCAGAAAAAGGGGGGAAAATAAAATCATTGTGTCAATTGCTAAGGAGAATAAAACAGAGCCGCGTGAAAGAGAGATAGAGAAAAAAATTGACCGAGCATTCATCAATTTCATAGATTTACAGCCTAGACCCCGTCGCAATGTCACCACCCCGAGTTGGAGAGTCGGGCATGGCTGATAGGAACACATGAAATACTACTCACATGAAAAATGAAAGGGAACAAGTGACACCTCTAGTGGTGGATGTGGATGAACTCCACAGATCAGTGTACAAAACAAACCTGGTGATAGTAGAGGAGGAGCAGAACCCAACACAGGAGGTTGGGAAGATGGAGGAGTACCTAGAAAGAACCGAGTCTGATACCTCGAGGGGAAAAGGGACATGACATACCAAGAAGGCCACAGGTTTAGAACCACAGAGCCACGAACCAGAGGTAGCACAGGAAAAAGTACACAAGGGTGTACCAAAAGTGGGGGACTCATCCCCACAAGCCAAACGAAAGGGCCAAGCTGAGAGCAATTTGCATAGAGGGTCACAGTCATAGGTAGAAGGGACCATGGTTCTACCAAATATTCTTAGCGGGTTGCGCATCGATGATGACAGGGTCGGTGGAGTTTCTTCCATCAAGTACTCTAACCATTATGTGGCATACTCGAACTCGAATCAAGTAGGGGAGAAGGTTCATCAGGCATGCCACTCCTAGAGCCGGCGTAGTAGATACTTGGGATTTAAAACATAGGCATCATAAATCTACTAGATGTACCACACTTTGGGAGGGGAAAACATATTAACACCTGCGTCAAGCAACTGCTTTCATGAGTGCACGACGAGATTTTATGGATGGATAGGTCGATGCCTATCACTGTGGACCTCATTGCAAGAATTATGGGGCTACCTACAGATGGGGAAAATCCAGAGAAGTACCTGGAGGATAAGACATTCACTAAGGGAATCTCAAACAAAATCAAGGCCAAGTATGGCACGGAGCACAGTAATAGGGGCATCAAGATTAGTGACACCAATGACCCTGCGACAAAGTTTTCCACCAGAATCCTCGTCGCACAGTGTGAAAAGGGGAGCTCGATGAGTTGGGCCCCATACCTTTTGAATTCATTCTTGGAGGTTTGTAAGGACACACAAGACCGGGGCTCTGAGTTCCAATACGTGTGGTTACTCATCCTCATTGACCTAATTGGATGGAAAGAACCAGTCTACAGTAAGTACCTGGAGAGACCATAGAAATGTGGCACATCGATATATGTATCATTATGCAACAATGTAGACCCAAAGAGAAAGAAGACAAACACATACATCTTTGCGAGGTACTTTGCAGAAATGTAGGACCTTATTACGGATACATGGCCCATTACACCAGAGATTGTCTAGGAATTTAGACAGGTTTCCAAATTTATGGAAACATGCCATTGTTTATGGATGCAAGAAAAGTGAGACAAAGACAAGGAATGGATACAACTCAACTACTGCGTGACACCGAAAGAAATCCAAAGAGAGGTCTGTTGAGGGGTCCTAAATCCCTTTAACTCAATAGCAGGAACCAAACCCACCACCAAGGCCCAATTAGACTCTGCATCGTTTAATGGTGGAATGGTTCTCCAAATATTGTGATCTAGAAAATTAATTGATGGGCTTTACATAGTGATTGATAGGATGTCTTCTTATGAAAGCTCCTCCTTCATTTTGAAAATTCTATTTTTTGTATTTTCTCTTATAGGTGGGACTGATACAAGGTAAATGTTGGTATAAACCAGTTGGGTAACAAAGGGAAATTCTTAAATACTGAAGAAGGATGAGCTTGGGATAAGCCTCATGCTCAAGCATGTAGACAATGATTCTTGAACCTATGACAAGCCTAGTACTAATATTTTAACCTGCTGGTGTTCCAATCATTGACTGAGATACAATTATCAGAAGAAAACATACATGTAATAAATGATGGCAAGAAAAATAGTTTCCTTAGCTCTAATCATTGATAACAAATTAACACAACGATTCACTTTTCATCATTAGAGACAAGAGCTATAAAAATATTGAATCAGATAACTTTTCAACAGATTCAAATGCTCTTACTCGTTACAACATCCATTCATGATACAAATATCAGAAATAATTCTTCTTCAAATCCAATCACACATGTTTTTAATGAAAAATGAACATAAACTTGTCTCTGGTCCTAAACATGACTTCTCAATTAAGGTAGCTCCAAAATATTTCCTTACAAATCCAAAAGTGAGGGTCTTTCCAAAAACCATTGACCTCTTCTAATAGGTCGATCCTGTTATTTATAACATATTATTAACTAAAAATAACTATCAAAAGTGCAATCTAAGTAAAAAAAAAACATCTCCACATGGTGCTTTCATATCGCAGTCTTCTAAGAGTCATCAAATGGTTTCACTTGAGCAAATTACTCTTCTCATACTATGACCATTTGACAAAGAGTTCCTCTCACGTGTTGGCATACCAAAATCTATGTTGGTCCATCGGGGCCGAAAGGATCTCCTTTATCTCCACTGCTAGTGCCCGATACTTGATTACTTTAGCAATTAACTACTGCAACACTGTTCGTTCCTTGATCAGGTGTTCCATGAATTGTTCTACTTTACTTGGCGCCATGTTTGCCACCTTTTATATCTCTACATCCCATGATGAATCTTGTTTGGCATGTAGTTTGACTATGTCATGCAAGTCGACAAATTCATCAGGTATGTCGAATTCTAGAAGGTCAATGTCTCTCATCGCCCGATTGATCTTGGTCCATATATTTTCAGATTCGACCCATTTCTCTTGGATTTTCTGATGAGGTTCTTGGGCCATTTTCATCCAGTATTTGGTCGACTTCTTTATGCGGACAATGCTTCTATCCCTTAGTACCTAAATGTCATGCTCTTTAGTATCTCGGCCCCATTGAACTATGCTAATGTAATTGATCCTTTCCATTGCTTGGTGTTCTTTCTCATACCATCTTTCCATATCCTTGCTCGTCGTCAATGCCATGAGGGTGTCTTCCTGGAAATCGATTATCCTTGCATTGAAAAGGTGTCACATGTTCATGAATTTACTGTAGGAATCTTGGAATTCGCTTCCCAAGAACATCGTGGCCTATGTGGAGTCCTGATAATATTTCATCAAATGGCGTATATTCTCCAAATCCTTAAGCACAGTGGCCAAATCCTCTTCATCCTTCCTCTCTCTATCCAGGGTGGCATCTGTGATTGTCATCCCTGCATCGATAAGCTTGGAATTCTTGGCATGCTCTGTGCTAATCAATTTTTCCTCCATGGTGATGAGGATGGAGTTGTCTAGAGTAAGCCTCCTCTTCTTGGTGGTTCTCTGTAACACCCATGTTTCCCCTAGTTTGTAGCCTAATCATAAAATAGGATTACCATGCTAAGGCATGTGGACAATGTAAATGTATTATTGTTTGGCTTTCCAATAACTTACTGTGGGTGTGAAGCCTTGAAATTAATGGCCATCATATCACTAGAGGAATAATGTGAAAACTATAAGGGAGGGTTCATTATATCAATTAACCCCAAATTTCCCTTGATGAGAATGATAAACATCCTTTGGATCCCAAGGGGAGAAACTAGTTAATAAAGAAAGGAATGGTGGTTGAATTATCAACCACCCCCATGAATGGAAGCATGGTCTAGCTGTAAAATGTCAGCCTGAAGTACCACAAAGACTTGCAAAACCGAGCTTCCTTCTGACAGAAGGAACATGATAGGTAGAAAACCTTCCTAAAGAAGGAAGGTAAGATACATACACATGAAAAACTAGAGAGGAGACACCACATGAGAGCATAAGCTCATAAGGGAGATGTGCGGAGATATCCAGCGAATGATGAATAGAAGGATGTGAGATTGATGCTAAGTGAGCATTTGATAAACCTCAGCCAGGGCCATAAAAGAGAAAGAAATCTCTGAAAGTTGTAGAGAACAAAACCCAAGCAAAATATGAAACAAAGAAAGAACCCTTGAGAACTACGAGAGTTCCCTGGTGATATCAAGGCTTGGCACGTTGGTGGCTAGAGTGTTTATAATGAATTCCTCTGAGCCTATGTTTGGGTGGAAGGACGAACACCCAGAGTCAGTTAGTTGGTTACCACCTGTAATAGATAAGTAATCACATATCTTGTTTATTTAAGTGGTACTATGAATTAAAGTTAGATATACTATGAATGACCTAGAGATGTGAATGTTTCCTTAATGGTTATACCATATCTCTTTATTCTTGTTTAAATTATGTATTTAAGTAAGAACCAAATTTCCTGTTTTATACTCCTAAATTATTGCATCTTGTGGTGGATTAAGCTAGAGTCACAAGCTGTGAGTTCGTCGACCTTGAGCATCGTCTCATGTATGCATGTCGACTCTCTTAATCATTCTGAGTCCCTTGGACGATGGAGTCTGTTAAGTTCAAGAGAGGTGGTGTATATACGCACAGGATCTTTGGGAGGCAAGCAGAGACCGAGAACCACTTAGGTTCTGGACTTAATGAAGGAGTGCAAGGGGTGTGCAGAAGACCATTCTAAGCGTTAAGTTCGGGATAAAGAGCGCAAATATCATAATCCTTTCAGTGCTAACAAATATCAGGAAGAATAGCGAGGCTGAATTATCGAAAGGGAAGGTTCCCTTGTTTGGAATATATACGAGCAAGATCTATTCAGGAAGAGACAAGGTATTTCATGACCATTGGATATGGGAAAGAGAATGAGAGTTAACCCCTTGAGTCCTTTGGACTTCACGAGTTCATCAAATTGAGCGAGTTTGTCATGAGGGAGGTACAAATCCATGAATACTTGAAGTCCCAAAGTTAATATGGGCCTTATATCTGAGGATGTCCAGGAGCCATCCCGAGTGTCAAATCCATGAGGTAGTCAGTCTGAAGTTGACCTCTTCAGGATAATAGAGGCTTAGTAATTCCAAAAATCCCAAAGAATGAAGTATCAAAGTAATGTGGACTGTGGATCTATGGATCCTTCGGGACCCCTCTCGACTGTTCAATCGACGGAATATGTGTATTAAGTCGAGAGTACGTGGGGACCCTTGTGTCGAGTGATGATGATGCTAGGTGTCCCGCTCATAGTGTCACACACTGGGGTATTAAGAGATGGTTAACCATGAGTTTCCCTTGGAAATCCGGGGAGTGATAGAGATTTTTTGTACCATCGATTTAAGGGAGAGGATACGTGGTGGAAATCTGTCGAATTCAGGTGAAATCAATACGGGAGAAAAGGGGATGTGTTGAACAAGAAATCCTGAAGGCTGGAGAGTTAGATTTCATCTGAGTTGTCCATCAACTGACGATAGGTGTCAGTAGATATTCCATTTCGGGAGATAGCCACTTCATAGGAAAGTGGGGTTACACGAGAAAGGAATCTCGAACATCGAAGTCCCAAAGTATATTACAGTCATCGATCGGTAAATACGTGTGGCACTCTATCTATAACTCTGGATACAAAGTACTTCGAAGGAGAAAGGTGTTGGAGTGTTTGAAACTCTTGAAGCCTGAATAGCCGAAGTGATTTGTAGTTGTTTATTTGTGGGAGAGGTAGAAAATCTTGAACACTGAAGTCCCAAAGTGAATCAGGACCGTCGAAATCCCCAAGGACACGCAACGTCAGATTGTGAACTTAGAATAATTTCCATTCCGGGGGAATTTATGCAGTGGTTGTCTTGGTGCCTGTTATTTTGTGTTGGGTTGTAGCTCATGGTCATATGCAAGTATAAGTGGAATGGAAGAACTCGAAGGACTTAGAAGAGGATATCTTCCAGTTTTGAGTTTGGTTCAGAGCATGAATTATGTGGTTGGGGAGCCCTGGAAGAGAAGAATGGAGTAGAAGCCCTTAATGAAGACATTGATTCTCTTAAGAAGCATGCAATTTTTACGCCCCACCATGGGTGTGATACAAATTGGTATCAGAGCATGGTTACAACACTTGTCTTGCTTGGGCTCATGAAAGAGTTGAATGATTTTCTTTCTTAGAAAACTTTAAGGGATAGGGCGTACTACCCTACCCTATATAGTAGGGCATGATTTAGACACAAGCCTAGATGGGTCAAAGAACAATCATGTGATTATGTTCACTAAGGTTAAGATGATGCCTATTGAAAGGTAATTCTACCTTTGGAAGAAGGTTTATATCTACATCAACTCTATAATTTGGGAATTCCTACGAAATTCCAACAAAGGAATTATATTGTCACTTTTTCAAAGTGATAACTACTCTTATAGGAGTAGGGATGTGCTGATCAATATTACTGATAAGACCTGAATGTGAATGACAGAGGTGGAAGAAATTATGTCATGAAGTTGCATGAGCTAGACAAGGGACATGAACTAAGTTGTGTTGTTATAGTGTGACAATGTCTACCTACTAAAACAGGTAGAGTTTCTTGGAATTGAGATGGTTGGTTATGTAAGGATTAAGGTCCTCATGAAGAATTCCTTCATGATTAAGGAATTCAGGTTAGGAATGGTAGGATCCTTAGCAAGTTATAATTACTTCATTATTAAAAGACTAAACTCTGAGTATATAACTCCTCATGACCAAGAGGACTGATGAAAATATGTAGGGTTAGATTACTTGACCTATAATGGTTAAAACCGACAACAAGGATAATATATTTAAGCAATACAAAGAGGAGTCATTTGGGACTGCTTCTAATTCCCAAGAGTGACCCTTGTTGGTTGTTCCCATAAAGAGAGGGAAACATCCGTATGAATTGTGACTATAAGACTAGTCATATGAATTATCGTAACCTCTCACTAAAGAACACTAATGTTGAAACTAAAATATGAATGTAAAAGGGGTGCAAGAGATGCACCTACGTATATGTGTATACATAAAAGAATAATATGGCTACAAGACCTCAACTGAGAGGGAAGCTTATTATTGAGTATCCTGATGAGGCTTGTCATAAGAATGATTGGAATATCCCTGGGAGGAGGATTTGGAAGCCTTGTATGTCCATGTGTGTGAATGATATGGAAAAAGGTGCAAGCAATAAGATATCATGATGAATACTTAACTGTGTTTAATTATACTTGAGTGCATGGGTTTAATGCATTGTGGAGCTTCTTAACATGAAGCCCGATATTAATACCAGTTAAGTATGAATGATATTAAACGTGCAAGTGATGCACATGTATGATGTAAGAGTATAGTTATAGGAACGATATGGTTTCCCTGATGAGTGAAATATAAAGAAAGAATTTCTTTTGTCTAGATTAAATGAATACTATGGATGCATGGATGACTCCATTTTGAAGAGTCATGAAAGTTTTGTTCCAAATAATAGCCTTAGGGGAATGTATTCCATTTCCTCATGGAATACTAATATAATTAGATAAAAGGGTGAATTAGAAAATCTACTATGTTGTCATAATAAGAGGCAAATGATTATGCCTTTGAGAATCACATGATAAGGATTGTGAACAATCTTGAGTTGACTAATTTTAAAAGTAAATATGCATGTGGGCTGTGAGATATACCTATGACAACTACATGCAGGATTAGAATTATGAATATGATTAAGTACATCATGGATGTAAGTTAACAAAAACCAGAGTATGTATGGATACATAATTTGGGTACATGACAAAGATGCATGTTTATATTCCTTAAGGAATATTTGGTAGGTGGCTAAAGCTAACTCAAGGCTGAGTCCATCACAGATAGTGATGGACATGCAATAAGGAAGTTTCATGTGAAGAAACTGTGTAAGGACTCTGTCAAAAGAACACAGTCACAACCCTAATGACTGTTGAAGGTTGGGCAATGGGTAGCAAAGCTTTCCTATATAAGAATCCTGGATTACATTCTTAAAATAAAATGTGTAGGTGGAAGAATAACATCTGAATGCTAACCACTCTGAGAACCAAATAATAATGTGCAGGATGCACAGGTTCATGACCCACTATGAACAAAAATCTTTCTACTAAGCATGTTATTGTATCCAAAAGGGTTAGAGTGAGGCATAACCAAGGTTGCTCAAGGAAAAGAGTAGGGAGATCCCAACCTGGAATAAATTTCAAAAAGACAAGAAGTGGAAAAAGGGGAGAGCGCCTAACTCCTTTCTTTCTATGTGATTATGTTTTTTCTAGAATGAGAAAGTTGATTTACTAATAAAAGTAAATGTCTTGACATTGTAGTGATGATGATTGTATTACTACAGAAACAATTGAGAATTGTCTATATTGCATTCATGGAAACCCTTAAAGATAATGTGATGAAGTGCATAAATATATGCTAGGACTTTTGAAGAATTATTATGGATTCGAATGTTATGATACATGCATTTTAATTGATATTAAAACTAATTATGCATGTTGTGTGTAGAAAGGAATTGGAACTGTTGAGGAAGAGTGTTACTAATAATGGGAAACCTTGAGCAGAGGATGACCATGGGAAGGTTGCGGTCGAAAGATTGTTGATAGGACTATAAGAATCCCCCTAAAGCACCGCTGATGAGGTAAAAAATCATAAAGAGGGTGCTAGCAACCAAGAAAAGGTATAAAAATGTTCATGATTATGTGGCTCCAGGTATAAAAAGATTCGGGTGAAAATCCCTTCTGAATTATTTATTGTCTCATGTTATGCACAAAATTTTGAAAGGGCAGTTGTATGCCATGGATACCTAAGTAGGGTATGATTCGGGAAGAAGAACCCGAATGTTGGAGGTATGAAACTCTGGCAATGAAGACTAATTGTATGATGCAGGAACATTTGAACCAAATGATATATGTTGACTCAAACAATCAAAAACCTTTACTAAGAGATCGTAGAAATCCCTTCGATCAACTACATATCAAAATCGTGAAGATCGCGAAATAAAACCCAGATCGAATCAGGTTAATCAAGAACCTAATAGAGGAAGTGAAAATGAACCATTCATTGGAAGGAAACTGATCTCAGTTGTCAGATCAATTTTGAGATCCACTAGAGTTAACGGATCAAATGCTAGTCGTTCGATAATATCGACAACCCATATTCATTGCAGAGATCGAATGGGCACATGGGTTAACAAAAAATCCTATGCCCGTAATTTAAATTCAATGTAGTTTTTTTTTTAGTTTGGGGTCCAATCATAGATCAGAAAGCTCGTATTGATTGCGGACTGTGAAGGCAGAATTAACGGGTGCGCTAATTCACGGCCCACAATCAACCAACATCGTTGATATCGTTGGGGTGGATGATCAACGACCACGATTAAAATAGTTTGCCGAGAACTTTTTCATATTATGGAGATTGAACTCTCCGATAAAGTGAAAGAACATTGGGGATTTTGTAATCACTATGAACTATTGATATGTGAATGATCGGTGGGTGGACCTGCAAGGAACCCACTCGTTAATGCCACGTAAAATCGTACCATGATTGGGCTCTGTGGTTGAATTTGGAAAATCAAGGCTCTACTCTCAGTCTAAATTCTCGGTCAAATACTTCTATGCCGAATTGTTGGATTTGGAATCAATCTAGGGATAAGATTGATGACCCGTATTCATTTCAGAGAAGGCATATGCACACAGATTAATGTTAGGACCTATACCCGTAAATTAAAATCAATATAGTTTTGTTTTGAGTTTGATTTTGGGGTCCAATCAAAGATTGGATGGCTTTTATCCATTGCAGATATCAAAAGGATAATTAAACCACGATCTAGTTGAGGTTCCACAATCCCTTACAGCCGTTGGATCTAGGGGAGGATGAATCTTCACCATTGAATTACAGACAATGGGTTTAGCCAGGATCATAGCACCTGGGCATGGGATTTGAAAGGGTAGATCATGGAAATAATAGAGTTAAGGTCACATCTCTATATCGCATGGAGAGAAAAATAGAGTCCTCCAGGCCAGTCAAGGAAGGTAGAGTTTATCACTCTATGTTAGATTGTGGTCATGAGGACTGGCTCTATGGGAATAAAGGTGCTCATAGTTAGCACGTTGCATGGAATGCATTGAGGGAATGCATGTTTCATAAGAGGGCAGACAATAGAATTTTCAGTAAGGAAGGAGGACCTTCGAATGTTTTACTTACATTATGTAAGCGTTGAAGGAAAACAAATTGGGTGGCCATAAGTATTGGCACCCTGGTTATTAATGAAGGAAGAATTCTTAAAGGAATTAATGTGAAAATTTTGAGTTTCATGTGTACTAATTTGGGATCGTGATCGGCCTATAGCAAGAAACATGGTCCTGCTATGAGAGTGAATGAAAATGAATAAGACATGTGGTGAAGAGGTTGGTTAAATTTCAACACACCATGGCCAAGAACCTGTCATAAAGTGTGACAAAATTGAAATCAATGCAAGAGTGCAATGGGTATGAATGTGGTCATGAATACTGGCACATTTGTTAAATCCTTTGAAATGTTGAATTGTGTTTTGAAAGGTTTGGTATGTTGAAATGAGGCATAGGCAAGGAATGGGATTCCCTTTTCATGTTTATATAGATGTGATGAACTATAAGTATGCATGGTTTTGAATATAGATATATATACATGGATGCATGAGAGACTAACAATATGTTTGGTTGTGTAAAGAATGAATTGTAGGGAGAAAAATGCAAGGAATGGTATTTCCTTTTTGAGAAAGTAAATTTGATTGTTAGTATGCATAATTCTGAAATTGTTTGTGACAACGTTATAAAGGTGTAATAAAATATACGTGCATGGGAAACTAACAATTTGTTTGGTTGAATGAAGTTGAAAGTGAAGGAAGCAAAGGTGTCTTGGATATGACAGTGTTGTAAGCCCATAAGGAAGACCAATTACCTATTGAACCAAACCGCTATGGGAAGGAAAGTCCCATGATTATGAGTCTGGTTCCTGTGTGGAACAAATATGAAATTTGGAAATTTGTAGGTGAAAGATTTACAAGAAAATTTTTGAATTAAAATTTATGATGATGTCATGAATTTTTGTATGCCTGTGATATGGGTGAGAAGAAAAGATTCATCCAGAAAGGAAATATGATGAAAAATGGCTACTATTGAGCCATGTGAACCCCGTGGTAAGCCATGATCACCTAGAATATATTATGTTGAGATAACACAAGATGGAGGGATTCCTCGACGGAGAAAGTCTGAGGGACGCCTTGACTGTAATGCTCGATAAAGTCTCTGGAATTCTTCCTGTGTGAGAAAACCTTGGCAAGGAAAGATGGATCACCTGAGGGACTGTATAGCAGTGAAGGGGATGCCTGAGCCTAGGCCTGGAGGGTGAGTGACTGCAAGGAAGAGGAGACCATGATATTTCTTGTAAACTATTGGGATCATGCACATGATGGGTAGTTATTCCTGTGCGAGAAAACCTTGGCAAGGCAAGATGCATCACCCGAGGGACTGTATAGTAGTGAAGGGGATGCCTGAGCCTGGGCCTAGAGGGCGAGTGACCATAAGGAAGAGGATGCCATGATAGTTCTTGTAAACTATTGGGATCATGCACATGATGGGTTGTTCTTCCTATGAGAGAAAACCTTGGTAAGGCAATATGGATCACCTGAGGGACTGTATAGCAGTGATGGTGATGCCTGAGCCTAGGCTTGGAGGGTGAGTGAGCACAAGGAAGAGGATACCTTGATAGTTCTTGTAGACTAATGGGATCATACATACAATGGGTATGTCAAGGAAAAGTAGTGAGCCTGGATAAAAAGACAACCATGTGGATACAAATCCACAAACTACACTGATAATTATTGTGCTAAAATTAGAAAATTGTTCCTAGAAATTTTTATACAATGTTATCACATGATTCTATGATTAATGTGCTTGTTGTCCAAGAATTAATGAAATTAGGTGACAAAGATTAAGGGTCTGAAAAAGAACCTGACCGAGAAAGAAGGATCAAGATTTCTGAGATGGATGAATGACAAAGGCATGACATGGTTTTTTGAGAAAGAACACAGAGGACGGTGTTCCTTTAAGGGGGAGGGAATTGTAACACCCCTGTTTCCCCCAGTTTGTAATTTAATCATAAATTAGGATTACCATGCTAAGGCATGTGGACAATGTAAATGTATTATTGTTTGGGTTGCCAATAACTTACTGTGGAGGTGAAGCCTTGAAAATATTGGCCATGATATCACTAGAGGAAGAATGTGAATACTATAAGGTAGGGTTCATTATATCAAATAACCCCAAATTTCCCTTGACGAGGATGATAAACCTCCTTTGGATCCCAAGGGGAGAAACCAGTTAATAAAGAAAGGACCGGTGGTTGAATTATCAACCACCCCCATGAATGGAAGCATGGTCTAGCTGCAGAATGTCAGCCCGAAGTAACACAGATACCTGTAGACCCAAGCTTCCTTTTGACAAAAGGAACATGATAGGTAGAAAACCATCCTAAAGAAGGAAGGTAAGATACATACACACGGACAACCAGAGAGCAGACATCATAAGAGAGAGTAATCTCATAAGGGAGATGCGCAGAGCTCTCCGATGAATGATGAACAGAAGGTTTCAAGCTTGATGCTGAGTGAGCATCTAATAAACCTCACCCAGGGCCATAACATAGAAATAAATCTTTGAAAGTTGTAGAGAACAGAACCCGAGCAGAAGCTGAAATAGAGAAAGAACCTTTGAGAACTATAAGAGTTCCCTGGTGATATGATGGCTTGGAACAGGGGTGGCCAAAGTGATAACAAGGAATTCCTCTAAGCCTATGGTTGAGTGAAAGGACGAAAACCTAAAGTCAATTAGTTGGATACCACCTGTAATAGATAAGTAGTCGCATATCTTGTGTATTTAAGTGGTACTCCAAATTAAATTTAGATATACTGTGAATGACCTAGAGATGTGCATGTTTTCTTAATGGTTATAATGTATCTCTTTGTTCTTATTTAAATTATGTATTTAAGTAAGTACCAAATTTCGTATTTTATACTCGTAAATGCGTGTGTCCTGTGGTGGCTTAAGCTAGAGTCACGAACTGTGAATTTGTCAACCTTGGGCACTATCTCATGTACGCATGTTGACCCTCCTAATCGTTCTGAGTCCCTTGGAGGACGGAGTCTGTTAAGCTCAGGAGAGGTGGTGCAGATACGCACAGGCTCTCTATGAGGAAAGCAGAGACTGAGAACCACTTAGGTTCTAGACTTGATGAAGGAGCACAAGGGGTGTGCGTAAAACCCTTCTAAGTGTTAAGTTCAGGAGAAAGAGAGCAAAGCTCTTAAGCCTTTCAAAGCTAACAAAGATCAGGAATAATAGCGAGGTTGAAGTATAGAAAGGGAAGGTTCCCTTGTTTGGAAGACGAATGAATGAGATCTATTTGGGAAGAGCCAATGTTTGTCATGACCATTGGATACAGGAAAGAGCGCGGGATTTAACCCCTTGAGTCCTTCAGACTTTGAGAGTTCAGAAAATTGAGCGAGTTCATCGTGAGGGAGGTATAAATCCCTAAAGACCCAAAGTCCCGAAGTTAATCTCACCCTTAGATCTGAGGATGTCCAGAAGCCATCTCGACCATCATATCCATGAGGTAGTCAGTCCGATGTTGACTGGTTCAGGAGAATAGAGGCTTATTAATACCAAAGCTCCCGAAGAATGAAGTAGCAAAGTAATGTGGACTGTGGATCTATGGATCCTTCGGGACCGCTCTCGATCGTTCGATTGAGGTAATATGGGGATTACGTTGAGAGCACGTGGGAACCCATGTGTTGAGTGACGATGATGACATGTGTCTCTCTCAGAGTGGAACACACTGGGGTATTAAGAGATGATTAACTGTGAGTTTCCCTTGGAAATTCTTGGAGTGACGGAGTTCGTCTGTACTGTCGATTTGAGGGAGAGGATACATGGTGTAAATCTGTCAACTTTGGGTGAAATCACTCCGAGAGAAAACGGGATTTGTTAAATAAGAACTCCCAAAGGCTAAAGAGATAGAGTTCATCTGATTCATCCATCAAATAAGGACAAGTGTCAGCAGATCTTCCATTTCAGGAGATAGCCACTTTAGAGGAAAGTGGGGTTACATGAGTAAGGATTCATGAACACTGAAGTCCTGAAGTATATTACAGTCATTGATCGGGAAAGATGCATGGAATGTGATCTATAACTTCAGATACAAATTACTTCGGAGGAGAAAGGCATTGGAGTGTTCAAAACTCCCAAAGCCCGAATAACCAAAGTGATTTGTAGTTGTTGATTTGTGGGAGACACACGTTGATAAATCATTAACTTTGGGTCAAAGAATTTCGGGAGAAAGTGAGTGTGGAGAGGTAGAAACTCCTGAACACTGAATTCTTGAAGTGAATCAAGACCATTGAAATCCCCAAGGACACACGATGTTGGATTGTGAGCTTAGGCAAATTACCATTCTGGGGGAATTCGTGTGGTGGTTGTCTTGGAGCCTGTTGTTTTTTCATTGGGTCACAGCTCACGGTCATATGCAAGTATAAGGGGAATGTTATAAATCAAAGGTATTATAAGAGGATATATTCCAATTCTGATTTCAGTTTGGAGCATGGAGGTCGTGGCTAGGGAGACCTGAAAGAGAAGAATGGAGTAGAAGCCCCGAATGAGGACATCGATTCTCTTAAGAAGCGCAAAAGTTTTACGCCCCGCCGTGGGTGTTACATTATCTTCATGATGGCCTTCCTCTTTCATTTCGTAGGAGATGTCTTGTATTTCAGTGACCTCATCCATGGGTTCGGGGATTTGCTGCTCTCCCTAGGTAAGCGTGTTTTCCATGCTCCTGACAATGTATATATGTTTAAGACTAGGTTCTTGTAACTCTCCTGTGTGTTTTGAAAGTTTATCCTTTAGTTGTTTCTCATCGGGTGGTAAAGTAACGACCAAAGTGGATGCATTAGGGGAAGTCTCGGTACTTACTTGATAATCGGTTGTTGAGATGTCGATTTCCTGTTGTGGCATTTCTTCTTCTTGTTCACCTGACACTAGCTTGTCCTTCAGGTTGTCCACTTGGGTCCTTGGTGCATCGAGTAGCTCAGTTCCTAAGACACTTTCGACTTCCTAGTGACTTTGTGGAAGGCTTTGAATTTGAGCATCGGGGGCTTGTGAAGATTATTTCTCGAGTTCCTTTTCCTCTGTTATCTATACCGAAGTCACCAGAGAAACCTCCAAACTCTCCTCATCATCATAGATAATTATTAATTTGTGTAGGGGGTTTAGTTCACTTTCTCTCCCTGATGTCCTCGCTATATCAGGCTAAGACGAAATGTCCCCTGGTGATCTGGCCTGTGGCATTGAAACTTTAGGGTTATCTAACCCAGTGATATCTTCAATTTGTATTAGCTCTGGGTCACTTGGACCTCCTCAGATTTTGAATGGGTTGTCGACGAGGACCCTTATCATTTATATGAGGTATGGGACATTCTGTAGCTGATTAATTACTCTGTGTGCCTATTCCATTAGGATAAATCCCCTTTCCTATGCCTCCGATGTCATAGACAATCCCCTGTTCTAAACCTCTGTTTCCTTTGTTGCTCTGTTTTCTTCCCTAGACCTGAGGGCCTCTTGAGCCAACTTCTCTATTGTTACCACTTGTTCATCCATGCTCATGGCCTTGAAACTGGTCATTTTCGGGTCGACCATCCTTTGCACCACCTCATCCCAGTCCTAGGAATTCTCTATGAATACTTCGTCTTCAAACTAATCGTGAGCATATGACCAATAGGATGACACCTGTGAAGCATGTTGTAGAACCATTCCCTTTGGATCGTGCTTGCGGAATCAGCTCGTCAAGAATCTGAATTCGAGTTGGCTTAGCCCTTTTTGTTTGGATTGAGTGGTATCCTTTACCAAATAGAACCCTACATGGAAACCATAGGGTATGGAATCTCGTTTATTGTCTTTGGCTAGGGTTGCATTGTATCCTTGCAAGATGGTCTCATAACATATTTATCCTACGACGAGCCTGTATGAGACATGAGATGGTAGAAGATGTGTTTCTCTGGTGGCACCAAACACCTTGATGTAGGTGGCATGCTCATCCAAATACCAATGGCCTACCTTGGATATCATTTTATTGGCTATCACCAATAGCCTTGGAAATTCCTTCTTAAAAAGAATAAAATAAATTCGGGTGATGAATTCATCACATATGAGGGAGTAAGATTTCTTATACCAATTATACATGGACAAGGATCTCTACAACATGCCAGCTCAGATTCAGGCCGGCGAAAAATGATCCTAGTGCACATAATATCGAGTAGGAATGAAGCCATGTAAAAAGTTGGTTCTTCCCCATCCTTCATCATTTGAGCCTGCTGCACATGGGTGCTTAGTTTCTTGGATATTATTTCTCCCTAGTTGAAGCTGCACCCTACAATCAAAATTATGTAAGCCAAAGGAATCCATGCTTCTGAAAACCTAGAGAAATATTTCTCTCTATACAAATGACATATGAGAGCTATCAAATAGATGCATGGATCCCTTAAGTCAATTGTCCCATACCATCCAATGTTCTGGTTGGTAAATTTGTTTTCCTCCCTCCACCATGAGGCAATCAATCGGCTGGTATCATGGCGTTCATAGAACTTCACCACGAAGTCTGTGTTTAGCCACTCCTCAAGGTCTCCGAGTTTGTAATATTTATGAACTTATACCAGGAGGAAAACTTTGACACACCCACCATTTTCATAATTGATTAAACATTTATGTCTGTCTGTGTGGTCATTGAGCCACTTCAGGACCTCTATGCAGGGAAAAATGAGGGTTCTTCTTTCCACCATATGTAGATACAACCGTCGGATGTTCGAGAACACCTTGTTGTCGAGTGCCCTCACATATGGATGACTGTGTGGGACATATTCTGGGTATTCTTCTCGGCTGATCCTATTACAGAGATCTCCCCACTATGGGAGCACCATCTTGGACCTGATGGTTTCCTCTGTATCGCCAAAGGCCGGAGGATGGATGAAAAATTTATTTTTTGTTGTCTTGAGGACAAACTCCAGCCTAGGTACGTACTCCAATTGCCT
The DNA here is from genome assembly GCA_009831015.1 of Picea engelmannii. Taxonomy (NCBI): domain Eukaryota; kingdom Viridiplantae; phylum Streptophyta; class Pinopsida; order Pinales; family Pinaceae; genus Picea; species Picea engelmannii. The sequence goes on along the minus strand of WSFP011257355.1, from coordinate 7,549 downwards.
CATGATCCCTAGAAAAGAACCTACGCTTGTCTCTGGTTCTTTTATCTTTGGTGCTCTCGGAAAGTGTTTGGTGGTTGGCCTTCTCAGTGGCATTGTTCCTACAACTTAAGAAAACTGGCTATTATGTCCTGAAGATGGATCCTACTGTGGATGTGAAACGTCGATAAAAAATAGACAATATTGTGGTTCTTTCGATTAATTCTGAAAAAAACTCTCACCACAGAAACCTTAATCATCAGGGATTGTTCCTTCAACTTAAGAAAAATTTCACAGACTATGTAAAAATAAGAAAAAAACATATAAATCATAGCCAAAAAATTTACAAACTCGGATAGATACCTATGAATCTTGTTATAACCTGGTTATTTTGATAATTACGGGGTCGATACAGCCTTCAATTTGATCGTCTAGCTCCTTTAGATGCTCTGGAATTCTCTTACGCACAAAATGAATTTTTTCACAACGGCTCAAGAGATTTTAAACATGAAATATCTTACCATGTCGCATCAGCCATTTAATTCGGGTTATGAGTGAAAATTCAATAAATCTTCCACCAAATCTCTAGAAATTAAATTCATTGTGGGTTGACGACGGAGGCGCGGGTGGTGATGTGGTCTATCGGTGACTTTAAACGACTGTTTTGATTGGCGCATGAGGTAGAAACTAATGCAGGATCAGGGATTAATTATCTCAAATGATCAAAATCCAATCATATCTAATGCTAAAACATCCCCTCGTGTCGCTCTTTCAGTGGATAGATCGGGGGTCGGGGTTGTGCTACAATTTTTTTCATTGATATCCTCCTACAAAAGGATCTGATGTCGATTGATCTTACCATACAATTTTGACACGACGATGTTGAATCATAGGTGTGACTAGGACCTAAGGAATCAAGAATGACTCGGGATAGAACTAAATTATACGATCCTCTTATAAGGACCTAGGGAATCAAGAATGTCTTGCTAAACACAAACTTCAAAAGCACATAAGTATTATAACAATAAACAAAAGAAAAAATGCACTCCACAATCAGCCTACCTAAAAACTAAACATCATGAAAACACACACATATATATTTTTTTTTAACGAAAATATTGTTTAAGGGCTTGGCCATTCACTGGGAAGGTGTCAGGTTCCCCCCTCCTATTTTTCAATCAATACGTGCCTACCCCAATTTTCTCGTCTACCTTAAAGGGTCTTATCCATAGATTCTGAAACTTCGAATGTTTTCCCTTCGGCTCATTTGCTCTATCCCAGTTTAGGACTAAGTCTCCTACTTCAAGATTCTTCTCTTTGGCCTTATGCTTATCAAGCCACCTTTTAACTATCTACTGATGAGCTATGAAATTTCATTTTTCTTTCTCCCTCTCTTCTTCCAGCATGAGGAGGGTATCAATTATTTGTTGTATAAATGATGAGGGTTGTCCTCCAGAATATTGACAAAGCTGAAGAGATGGAAGATATAGCTTGTTTGGGAGAATGGCTTCCTATCTGTATACCAGAAAGTATGGAGAATTTCCTATAGCTTCCTTGGGTGTTACTATATCATCCCATAATGCATTATGGAGTGAACTATGGAAATTCCTCTGGTTGTCTGCAACTTTTTTTTTTAATACCCTCCCTAGGTTCTTATTGGTTGATTATGCCACTATGTTCCCCTGTGGATAATAGTTTACAGAGTATCTGATTATGATTTATTTTTCTAGAGAAAACTCTATTAATAGGGTGGAATAAAAGTAAGAGACATTATCAAAAACAAGGATGGAAGGCATATCGAACCTTGTAATCATTTTTTGTTCTATGAATTGGATCACGACATTTTCATTTACATGAGTTAGAGGGATGGCCTCTGCTCATTTTTTGAAATAGTCTATGGAAGTCAGTATGTATCTGTGTTGTTTTGAATAACTCAGTGTAATTTCTCCTATGATATCTAATCCCCATTGCTCGAATGCCCTGGAGAAAACCACAGGTTGGAGTGGGACATATTCTCTCTTTTACCTCCCTTCTCTTATTTGACAAGTTTTATAGTTTATAGCGTATGTGTGAGCATCCTTGAAAAAAATATTCCAATGATAGTCGGTTCTCAGTATTTTGTGAGCGGTGGTGTTTCCTGTGAAATTTCTGCCTGCAGGACCATCGTGGATCTCTTTCATAACCTTGTTTGCATATTCATGTTCTATACATCTTAAAAGTACCCCGTCATAATTAACACGGAAGAGAACCCAATTTATGAGGTGATATTGTGTTGATTTTAACCTGAGGGCTCTCCTTTCCCTAGGATTTAGGTTTTCTAAACAATTTCCATGATGCAGGAGATAAGTCAGTTTCTCATACCAAGAATATTGCCCTAGGGAGACATATAAAGATTCACCACACCATAATTCCAATTCATTCTCCCATCGAGGGTCTTCATTTATTTGGTCCTGGGCTTCAACTGCTAGTTTTCATAATCCTTGTCCCTTAACTAGTTTAGCAGGTTTTATATCTAGATCAAATTATTGGACTATTGCCATCTAGTTTCCTCTTCTTTCCCCCATATCTTGTTGAGTGAATAGGTATCATACTGTAGGGTGAGGCACGATGACTTTGGTATGGTTCTTTAGGATGTAAGATCTGAAGTGTTTCACTTCCTTGTATACTGCATAAGCCTGCTTGTCTATAGTAGGTTAATTTAGTTCGACCCCTTGGATATTAGTACTCATAAATGAGACTAGGGCCTCGTTGTTGTCATCATCTTCTGAGTCAATATTGCAACTAACGATTGGTCGGAGAAAAAAGTGTACCACAAGAAATCTTTGTGAAATTCGGGACTTTGTAACATTGGAGCTTGACATATTGCAGCCTTAATATTGCTGAAAGCACTTTCTTGTAGATCATCCCACTTAAATTCAACATCTTCGTGGATCATTTTTTGTAGGGGTTTGATAGTTTCATCAAAATTAGAGGTGAATTTCCTCACAAAATTGATTTTCCCAAAGAAGGATTGCATAGCCTTTTTGTTGCGGGGTAATGGAAGTTGAGCTATAGCCTTAATTCGCTCTGGTTCTATGTGAATTCCTTCTTGAGATATAATATGTCCTAGTATTTTACCTTCTCCGACACCAAATATAGTTTTCTTAGGGTTTAAGGATATATCGTATTTCCTACACCTTTCGAAAATATGGGTTAAGTGTTGGATGTGATATTCTTTGTTCTTCGAATACACAATCACACCATCCAAATAAACTACTACACATTTGTTGATTAGTCCTTGAAATTCTACATCCATGGCCCTTTTGAAGGTTTCCCATGCATTTATTAACCCAAAGGGCATGTGTTTATAAGCGAAGGTTCCCCACTTGGCTCAGAATGTAGTCTTTAAATGGTCCTCCTCTGAAACTAGAACTTGGTCGCAACCTAAAAAACCATCCAGTAGGGAGAAAATTTCATGCCTAGACATGATCTGCAAGATTTGATCCATTGGTGGGACTGGGAAGTTGTCATTTTATGAAGCTCTATTGAGGTTTCTAAAATCTACACAAAGGTAGATCTCCCCAGAATTTTTCCTCACAGGAACCAAATTTTCTACCCATGCAGAGTGTCTAACTTGGAAGATAATCTTAGCATATAGTAATTTCTTTAACTCCTGACACATGAGAGGCTCCATGGATGCGTGGTACTTCTGGAGCTTCTGTTGGAAGGGTTTCACTCCATGATTTAACGGGATGGTGTGTTGAATGATAGGAGTATCATAAGTTTTTAGATCTCAGTAGGACCATGCAAAGACATCTTGATATTGTCTGAAAAGTTTAAGATAGTCCTTCCTTTCATATTTAGATAATGTCTTGCCAAGATTTATATTCTTGGGGTTTTTGGGGGTTCCTAGATTTATAGTTTCATACATGGGACAAGAACTCCCCATCTTTGTGTCCGTTGACCCTTTGAATCTCTCCCTTAATTCAAAAAGGTTTTCTAAATTTTTCACTCCCTTCGGTATCATGTGAGACCTTGGTTTGTCAGTCGGTTGATCTGTATGAGGATCGGTTTCTACTAATTGCTACTGAAATACTTCATCGTCAATAGCCAAGTCTTTAAAATTATCCTGATTGGTCAAAAAGTTTATGATTTGTTCATCCGCTTTAAAGACCTTCCAATTAGAAATATTTTTGGGCACCGATGGTTTGTAGAGTAGTTCCACAATGAACTAGTAGGATTCGTAATATTCTAGAGGGGATAACCTTGAGGCAGAAGTGGCCAGAGAATCAACAAGAGTGTTCTTTGTTCTGGGAATCATTGTAATGTTGAAGGCTTCAAAATGTTATATTAGTCTGTGCACTTCCTGTTGGTAATTCCTTAGGTGGGGAGAGTTGCAATGCACAGTGTTCCTTACTTGTCTAATGATGATTTAAGAATCTATGAAAACCTTCAATTCTTTAATGTTTAAATCTATGGATTTGTTTATCCCTTGTACTAGAGATTCATACTCTGCGGTGTTGTTTATGTATTCAAATTCTAGTCTACAAGACAAGAAATTGTGTTTACGTTTTGGACCAATGAGGATGAACCATGCCCATAACCCTTCTTGTGATTTTGATCCATCAAAGTGTAAGGTCCAAATTTCTGAACAAAAACCATAAGATTCATTTTTTCTACCACTTTCCTCCTGTCCTCCTATCTCTTCTATGGTTTCTAACACCAGTTCCTGGAAGAAGAGGGTTTCCTCTGCCGTTGTTGGCCAATTTTCTTGAAAACTTATTTTGGAGTTTTGAGTAAGAGGAACATCAAATGAGAGGGGGGAGAAATTCCCAAAATAAGAGTCATAAGAATAATTTCCTAGCACGAGGAAATATGTATATGAGGGTTCATTAAGGCTTTCTAGGTTGGTGAAAATATGTTTTAGATATCTTTCCCTGTCGATCCTGATCATATTCGTGTGTCCCTTTAATAGAAGCCAAAGGTGATCCCAGTTTGTACTAAAGTATCCATATAACTTCTCGGACCAATATCGACTCAGTAGAAATCCATAAGCTTCTGGTATATCTACTACAATGTTGTCAATTACTTGAACAAATTTAGGGTGTGTTGCCATTATGATCATTACATAATTGAGCTCTTCCATAACCTTCACCTGGGTTCTATCTAGTTGTATCACATGTTTATCACTTTTGAGAGGGACTGCGTTCACTTTATTACATATAAACAGTGGCATAACATTAGAGGATGCTCATGAGTCAACTAGATAGTTATGGAGGTTTTTATTGAAGACTTCAAATGTCAAAAGGAATGGTGGGACAAGATGATTTCCCTTATTAACTTCAGAGCAAGTGCTGATAGTTGGTTTATTTATTAGATCTGTGGGAGGTATATTTTCTCCTTGGTCAGTGCTTGTTGTAGGATTTTCTACTGACTTCAATGCTTGTAACATAAAGTTATTTTGCTAAGGGATTCTACATATTTACATGACCGATATATTTTCCTTCAATGTTTTCAAAACTTCTACTATGTTGTATTATAGCTTGGGCGATTCTCATGTATGGATATTTATAGAATTTATTTCGGGAACAAAAGATTCTTTCGGGTGATTGAGAGTTGGTTTTCCTCACGAAGTTTGGGTTGCAGTAAGGTCGTTTGAGACAAGATGACCTATAATTCATGTTTGCATAGCCAAGACCTCTGTGGGTGGTTCTTGAACCTCAAATAGGTCATCGGAAGGCATTGGTAGGCTAGGGTCCCATATCCTCATGGCTGCTTATTCTGGTGGATCAACTTCTTCCTAGTCAACAATATTCATAGTTGATCCACTTGATTGTTTAGTAAGGGAAACCTAATCTAGAAATCGATTGGCCATCAAAGTCATGGCATGCATCCATTGTGGGTAGTCTCTTTCATAATGTTTCTCTTAGTGATAGGTACAGAATGATTCAGATGCTACATTTCCCAGATCGATGTTCAAGTTGGTTGGGGGAGGTTCAATTGCTTTGAAAGGTGAATTTATTTTAAAACAGGGTTTATAGGGCCTTTGGCCTTGGTTTCCTTCCCCTGCATTTCTTTTCATGTCTATGACTTCATTTGACAACTTCTTAACCATGTGTTGTAGGTATTTTATGTCTCCACTTCCCTTTTCGGGACCTTGTTCTGTTTGTTTCCCTGGGGGTCTAATCAACAGGAGTCCTCTCCTAAGAAGAGGTTGAACTTATTTATTAACTAATGAGACCCTTCCTTATTTACATCCCTTCATTTAGAATTATATTGTTTTGGCTTCTTCAAAATTCTCAGCTAAGGTTGTTTTGGCAGCCCTCTTCACAAACATGGAAATAGAAGCTGGGAGAGCATTAGCATAAACTTCGATTTGAAACTCATGAGTGGGTTTAGATTTGGGTTGAAATTTTTTTAGGATAGTGGTGAATCGTTGATTAAAGTCTTTAACGTTCTCCGTCGAACTCATGTTGGTGACAAACAACTCAACCATCAAATCTCCTGTAGTGGTTTCTTCTGCAAATTTATATAGAAAATCCTTTTGAAACTTTGTCCAACTAGTTATGGACCCTACAGGTAAGTTAAAATACCATGTGGAGGCCGAATTCTCAAAATAATAGTGGAAAATAATGCATAATATGTCTTCATCTTGGACACTCATCAGTCTGGTAGCTAGTATGAATTGTTTGATATGGTCTTCAGGCAATCCAGAGGTTTCAGGATCAAATTTATGGAGTAACCTTTTTGGGTGTCAAGGAAGGTTATGTACTCATTCGGGGATGGCCAGAGCATCTCTTGCCAACCAAGGTTGATTATTATGAGGTGGGTTTCCCCTTTATTCATTACGATAATTTGTATCTTTCATGTCGTTCGATCCCGAAACTGACCATTATGATTTGAACCCTTCCTCGTCGGAAAAATCATTGAGTTCAGAGAAGTTACCGACTAGTGTTTCGGGGATTAGATTAAGAGGATGTTTGATTTTTGTGAGGGTGAAATATATCGGGTCTTCTACTGTGTTAACAAAAACCTGGTTGGGGGTGTCGACCACTAGTATGCTTACCTATTTTCTTTGAGGAAGTAACAGAGCTAAGGGTATTCCTCTGATTTGTCAGGTGTAAGCTCTTGTGATTCTTCTGAACTGGTTCAAATCCTCGTGGGGAAGATCATAAGGTATTTAAGGTAATAAGTGTTCTTCCTCATTCCAGGGTGAGTTACTCATTTCAGGAGTACTCAATGTGTGTGGGCTATCTTGAGAATGAATAGCCATCCATGTGGGTTGTTTTGAATCTACAAGCTATGTGAAATATTATGTCAAAAATATTGTGAGCCATTCATTCTCCAGGCCCTCCTTCTAGCACCAATTATGTTGATGGGTCCTAAATCCATTTAACTCAATAGTAGGAACCAAACTCACCATCGAGGCCCAATTAGATTTTTCATCGTTTAATGGTGGAATGGTTCTCCAGATCTTGTGATCTTGCCAATTAATCAACGGGCTTTACATAGTGATTGACATGATGTCTTCTTGTGAAAGATCCTCCTTCAGTTTGAACATTCTCTTTTTTGTATTTTCTCTTATAGGTGAGAC
>ML831097.1:0-29628 GCA_009831015.1 Picea engelmannii | reverse complement strand
TAGGTAATAGTATGTATGAAGCGCGGCTTGTTGCTTGAAGACCTGAACCATGTTACCTTCGATCCAGGCGGCCCGCTACCGATATTGACCTCCTCTTGCACGTAAGGAGTCCTGCAAACAAATTAACCATTCAGGTCGCACGAAATTCGAACGAGGAATCGCGCGTAACTGGGTATGAATTCAATTCAATCAATAGATGGATTCTTGCTTACTTCACGAGGGAAAGGAGCCCGCGTTCGGAGGCAATGACTTCTTTTATGGAGGTGGGAATCCATCTGAGAGCAGGAGGCCAACGAAGAATAGACCACGATCTACTTCCGGTGGTGGCCTCTGATGCGAATTCTGGTGCTTCGACTTTAGATATTTCTTCGGCCATTCTGGACAATCGACGGAGCAATCGAGTACTCATCGGCCATTAAGACGGTCATGCGTATTGTTAGTATTTATTCCTCTCAATTGGGTCTCGCTGCCTATCCTTCGCAGACTTCTGGATGGTCAAAAAACATCTATGAATTGGCGCGCGTCGTCAGCATGTAAAGACGGCTGTGAGCCAGTATCTCGGAGTTGATGTTAACTTATTGGAAATTGACATGTGTCATTCATGGTGCTCACTGGCAACTTCCCGTCGATCTCTGATCAATGCCATGACGACTCTCTGATGTGTGAGCGGAGTCTTGCTTGGATGGCAAGGTTCAAACTCTTTTGGGCACTTTTGCTTTGGAGAGGGATTTGAGGGAACTGTAATATGTATTTATTTAAGATATTTTAAGTTGAAGGATTCCTTTTAGTGTCTTCTAAGTTTATTAGATTTGATAATGATATTTTAATATTATATAATAATAATTTATTTTTAAGTTCATTATTAAGATAACAAATTACATTAGACTGTCTGACATTTCTTGTAGAACAAGACACCCAATATTATAAAATGGTATATTTATAATATATTGTATATATATAATTGGAAAATATTTTGTAACCAAAAAAACATTTAAATAGAAATTGATTGATTGTTACATTATTTTAAAGTTATGTATTTAGGAAAAAAAATTATAAATGTAATTTGAAAAAGTCAAGTCAATTTTTTATTTCCTCTTTTGAATTTTTATTTGTATAACACAAATCTCTGCCATGTGAAAGGAAAGACAAAATTCTCTTTTAATTTTTATCTATATAATACTTGAATGTGAAAGGAAGACAAAGCTTCTTTTTCTTGAATATAAAAGGAATGGAGTAAATTAAAAAGTGGATAAATTCAATCATTTTTTTTTTAAATTCTATTTCAAATTTGATAGATTTTTTGTTGAGTGGAACAGGGTGAAACATGTTATTAACATAAATAGAATTTGGGTGGGGAGAATAACTCTCCATCCCACAACCACACTAGCTAGACCCAATTGGTTGCCGCATTTTAAATGTGCTTACGAAATAAATTTATAAAGGTAATTTGAAAAGGGCGAATCTTTTTCAATCTTTATATGTATGATATGTCAATGTGAAAGGACGACACATCTCCTCTTTTTTTAATATGAAAGGAATGGAGTAAGTTGAAAAGTGGATAAACTCAATTAATTTTTTGTTGAATTTTTTTTTCCAAATTCAGTAAAAATTATGTTGGAAGTTAGAGTTTCATCTTATCTTATTGATGGGAAAAAGAGTGAAACAAGGTAGAACTTTGTTTAGTCAAAAACAAATAAACTTGTCGGAAAGATTGAGTTTGTCCTCTTTCTAACTCACTCCTTAAAAGAATGGCCTAATAACTATATTATTTTATTTGTTCCAAAAAAAACTTGAAAAGGTAACCACATCACCCAAAAATTTAAGGGTGGATTTAAGATTAGGAAAATGACCTCACAATATTAACACAATATTAACACATTCACGTAGACCCATGGAATTTGAAATTTGGTGAATTTCGAACCTTCTCAGTAAAATCATTGAATTTTATTTATTGAATTTGATATGAAATTCATGACCTTCTTTTAAGAGCATACTTCTTACACTGCATTAACATAAAAAAGCCATAATATAATGAGAAGCTTATGACACTAACTTTCATAGCCATAATATAATGAGAAGCTTATGACACTAACTTTCATAGCCATAATATAATGTAGAATGCAAATCGTTAGGAGAAGGTCCCTATCTCTGCATCACCACACATATAACCCTCGCAAACTCTTGCTTCACATTCTCAATGCCTCCATAGCACTTACAGTTGCATGTGCCTACATGTGTAACCATGTTCAACACCTCCACACCACTCTCAAGCACAAAGTGCAAAGACCTTTCCTTTCCATAACATTTTCCATCCATCTCTACTTGCATGGTCTGCGATAAGATTTTGAATGATAACGGTGTTTCTTTGGATGACATGTGTCATTGGCAATTACGTTGGTACAACCAAAATCAATGGTAGTAAATGGCTTACTTAATTACCACTACCTTTCCCCTTAACCCTTCAAAGTTGTTGTGAAAAGTTGATGAACGTGAGGATTCATTTGAGAAAGGAGAATAATACTTGGTTCACAGACCACAACATTGGAATATGTCTCATAGAAGGAAAAGTGAACCATTAATGTTGGCAATACCTTTAATTTCCTAGCTTGGAGTGATAAATCCTTCCATAGGTCGACAACAAGTAAGTGGCATTCAAAATTACCAAAGGAAGAGCCAAGAAAAAATGTGGTTTGGGATTTGGGATTAGTGGATGTTGGGTGTGTAACAGAGGTATGTGATTTGCGAGAAGTTGTTAGGTTGTGTGTTAAAAGGTTTCATTCTAAAATCAAGGTGGTGAAGTTGGATAGACAATATAAGTTGAACATATCACTTCCTCCATGTTCAAGAAAACATTATGTCTTTCAAAGCCCATCAAGATGTCCAAGATGCCTAATGTTAATGCTTTTTTGAGTGCATGGGATGGTGGTTTTGCTATATTGAACAAATGGTTGGTACAACTTAACCCAAAGTCTACAAAGATTACTAGGTTGATATCATCAAACTGGTCAGCCTTTACAAAGAAATGGTGTAGATTTTCACTTGGTCTAGTTGGACAAAAGTCAATGGCTTACATGCATAAGTATGTGGTTTACATCATTTACTATAAACTACAAAAGAAGGAGATATTTGATTGGGAGTGTTAGTCTCGAATGAGGTTTCACACCAATTGCTAGTGTTCTAGAAGAATGAGAGTCTTTTTTTTTTAAGAAATACTTCTAATAGAATCTCTTTGGTTATTTTCACTCTATGAGGGGCATATTTATGCTATCTAAGTTATGCAAGACTTGAACCTAGCACTTGCACCTGCTTGGGGGATTTTGAACCCAAGTCTCTGCCTTAATTCAAACTCAATCACCTCATTGCTTGTCATTAGACCGTATTCCTATGGGCTTGAGACCAGGAGATTTTACATGACCTCATACTTGATTTTTTCTTTGGTTTTTAATAACACTTAGAAAATTTGACAATATGGGCTCGTATCAACCAAAATATTGAACCAGTGCATTTATGGTAACCACTACTTTGTAAGCATAAAGCTCGATTTCATTTCTATGAAATTTAGGATTCTTTTATGAGGAAAGTTAGACAAATGACTATGGGAAGTGAGCCTGAGTCCTTCACCTCTAAAACAATAAAATTTCCTACAGGGAAGGGTCGATTTCCAATGAGGAAAACTAACCTATGTTAAATTATACGATTATGAGGGAAAACCTCTCTATCTGGCCAAATTTTTATGTGACCCATTCTTGTTGGATGAGATTTGCAGACAATATGAGAAATGGGTCAACTTCCTTCACCATAAGAAGAAGAAACAATTATTGTCCATAGCTTTTAGATTTGTTGGAATATTGAAGGATATAGGACAATTCACTGAAATGGAAAGAGGTTTAAATTCTTTTTGTTTTCTAGAGGAAAATCTCATGGGGAAACATGAGGGATGCTTCCCCACATTAATGGACAACATCCCTATGAAACTTATCAATATAGACTAGTGCACCTCACCCGAGGGGATTCGAACTAGGAACCCACCAACATGAAACTAGCCAAATAACAAGCAACATTGGAAATAACTAATTAAGCTAAACCCTTTAGCTTTAAATTCTCTTAACTTCAAGGAGGCTCGTGTTATTAAAGGTTATGATCTAGAGAATTTGTTTAAAATGCATTTGTTATTTTATGGCCATACTAAATGTTTTCATGAGTTTGAAATTCTTAAGGAGGGGGGAGGAGATAATGAAGATGTTGTTAAGAAGGTTGTGGGTGACAGAACAATGCTATAGGGATCAAGTCCTATTTGCAAGGTAAAGAACTTGAAGCTCACCAAAGGATTTTTTATGGTAATAAGTTCAAATGCCCATACAAAGATCAAGAAGAAGTGGGAAAGAATCCTGGAGGAAAATGAACAATATATTGTTTCCACTAAACATCACCTACAAAGCGATTAGAGGGAAAAATTGAATACGGTTTTGGAGGAGGGATTTTGACAAGTTTTCCAAGGAATATTTCATCATCAACCAAGAAGACTACTTCTTCTTCATTTAGAAGTAGGGGTAAGAAAAATAATAACAAAGTTTGTGGAGATGGTGATGATTGAAAAGATTCTAAATAATTGAAAAGGGAGAAGAACATGTTTCATGTGTGCATGTCAATTGGGTTTAGCTCGAATGGTCGGGAGGAATAATTGTTATCCTCCCCACCCAGGTTCAATTCCCTCAAGTGACATGTTGAGCTCTTAACGAGTATATTATTGTAATGGCTTCGAGCCTTGTTGTTGGCTAGAATGGTGCCCTGAAGATTCTACCATTTACCTTAGGTACCATCCTCAAAATGAGGGGAAGTACTCGAGGGTTTTCCTTGAGATTTGTAACTCAGGGAAAAAATGTTTCCCATGTGCATCCTAAAAGAAAAAAGGTCGGTGAATAATGAATAAGAAGTATCATCCAAGGGAAATGATAAAGAACAAATTATTCGTCCTGAAAAATATGGAAGTTGTAAATGATTCAATTGGATCTCCTTCTAGGGAAATGCCCAAGTTGAAACAATAGGCAGTGGGAAGCAAGATGGTGCAGCAAGTGATGCCCACCTTTGAAGATATTTTTGTCACTATGCACCATTGCAACTATGGCAAACAAACTAAGAAGCTTTAGAGGTCGAAAGTGGCGATTAAAGGAGAAAGTATAATAGAGAAGAATGATGTACATTTTGATACTAAGGGGCTAAATGATTTTTGATGTAGGAGCATTGTCAGTAAAGCCCACGTGGAGGGACAACTCAACGCCATAGCGCGCCTTTTTAAATTAATCAAAATCTAAAAGCTGGCGTTTATTCTACAAATCTGTTTTGAACATATGATTAAAGAAGAGCGAAACACTCGAAAACTGAATGATCGCGAGAGGTCTGGGAGTTTCACTCTCAGTCTTGAATGTAACGGAGCTTGAGTAGTTGTTAGTTGTTACTTCGATAGGAAAGGTAGTCGGAGGGAACCCTAAGAACCTTCCTGTATATGTAGATGCATGACATGCCCAAATGAGGCTACTGGAGGAGTATTGTCATTAAATAGGAAGTAGAATAGTTTGTTTTGAGAGAGATGAGACTCTATTACAGTCCAGCCTGCACATATTGTAATCAGACATYCATCTTAATAGAAAGAAAGCAGTTTTTCCTGCATATGAACTTTCTGTGTGTTTATGTATTTGCATTCATTGTTATGCTTTTATATGTCGTTCATGTTTTGAATGTATGAACTRGTGAAGAATTGAATAAGTTTCAATTACTTCTCTTCTTTGAGTTTTCGAGTGCAAGAAGTGCGTTGACAGAGGTGAATTAACCTCAGAGAAGCTCAGGAGAAGTCGCATTGATCTTCATCAACAGAAGTGCAAGGAGTGCACAGGAACAACTCTGTGTCGAGTTTAGAGAGAGACAGAGTTATAGAACACTCTGTAAAGAGGAGCTCTGCAAGGTGTGCATCGAGCAAGAGGAATGCCAGGAGGGCGAGAAGAATTTATTTTCAAGAAATCCTTCGGATTTGAGTTTGACGAAATCCTAGAAATGCAAGGAGTGCGTGGGAAATTGAAATCCTCCAAGGATCGAGCTCATAAGGGATAGCGCTTTTCATAAGTGCAGAAGAGACCCAAGAGACAGACTCGTAGGAGGAACAAAGGCTGAGGCCTTTGGATACTTAGAAAATATTCTAAGTTAGAGGAAGTCACAAGCTTAGGAGGGAGAGTGACATTGGTCGTTGGATCACCGATTCAGAGGACCAACAGTTGTCCGATCAAATCAAGGTGCACGAGCCTTAGCGTTTTGCACACACAAGAGAGGGAACTTGCCAAAGTTTCGAAGTCCCGAAGTAATTTGGGACCATCTGATCATCCGAAGTAAATCTCAAGCATTGGATCGTCTGAAGTAGATTTGAATAACAGGTGGTGTGAATCTGTGGATCCCTGGTAAAGGCCCAAAGTAAATGTAAATTATCCGATCCAGAGGGCAGGTGGCATAAATATGTGTACTCTGGGTAAAGACCCGAAGTAAATATCAACCGCCCGATTCGAGAGAATTAGATTTGAATCGTTGGTTTGGAAGAGACAGATCTCAACCGTCAGTCCAGAAGCACTGTCAAGATCGTAAGATCGACGGTCACGTCGAGTGTAGGGCCAGAAAGTGCCCGGACGTTAAAATTTTGAGGGCAGGCTACAATTTCAACCACGGTATCAACAAAAGGATACATGGCGCCTTGTGGTGAGTTGCAGGGTGAAAAGCGGGTTGGCCTAAAACCACCCTTGGTCGCGCCCGCAATCACTCACTTGCGCGAGGTCATAGCCCAGGGGCATATGTAGGAAGGGGCTAGTGGAGAGGAGCTAGCGTCCGCAAATTGAAGAGCACCCAGAGCGCTAAGAAGAAGGCCTGCGAGTTCCATAGAACCTGTGCCAGAGAATTGAAGGGGCCTGTGTTAATTCACAAATGAGACCATTATGGTCTTAGAGAGCCAATTCGATTTGGAATTGAAGATCCTTGACTGGGAGGTCGCGCAACCCTGAGGAGAGCAAGGGGGGTCTGCATCAATTTTGGTGTTCTTATAATGCATAAGGCTACAAGGAAGATGTTGGAGCATGTTGTAGATGAATAGGAAGAAGAGTTGCAAGGGTTGGTAGAGAGAGTGGTTACATTGGAGAAAGTGTTGAACCCAGATCCCTTGTTTGCAAAACCTATCACTATCTAGGTGCACAAAAACATTCAAGGGGACCCTCTAGAAGGGTCCAATGGAGTCAAAGAAGCTCAAAGATTGCTATATGGTGTAAGAACCATTGTGTCAAGCAATGTAGAGGAAATGATAATCTTGTTCCTAAACCTTTGGAAAGTTATAGATGGTGCCTATGTTTTGGCAAATATAATTCTTTTGTTTAATGAAACAATAGAAAATGAATTTAAGTAGGATGGAAGTTTTTCTAAAACTTAAGTGGACACTTCATCGAGAAAATGAAAATTATGAATTGTTGCGAAAGATAGAAATATATAATCTTCCTTTTAGTAGGAAACTTACAAAGATATAGTGACTTCGAGATTGTAGAATTGAAACTCTTCAACAACTAATTGTGACCTCTTATGGCCTTAAATATAAAATATCACAACTTTTCTTTAGAATATTAGAAGTCATGAAAAAACTAAAAGGTCCTGAATGGTAAGATAATTGCAATGGAAGATCTTAAAGCATGGTTGAGACTAAAGCTTCTTTGACCACAACATTCAAAGACTTTCTTGTTTTTCTAAAATCAAGGTTAAAAAGTGGCTAACAAACTTTGTTGTGGATAACGTGGAGAACAACCCATTTTATAAAGACTAGTTTGGCATCCTATATGGAATTAAGGATGAGTTGTTTGTGCTAAAGGTTAAAAAAGGAGATCACTTTGGGCTCACTTTGGAAGTATATTAAATATCAAGTGAATCAAGTTGTTGATGTTATTGCTAAGCCATCATAAAAAAAGAAAACAATTGAGACACTTGGAGGACTCGTTGGTTTGATTTGGACAACATAATAATAATAAAAAAAAAAATTATTAAAGATTTTTTTCTTCACAATTTTGTTAGCAAAGCTTTTCAAAATTTTCCTTTTCTCCCTTTCCCAATGACTAATCTTTTTCCATCTTATTGTCGTATGCATTGTGACTATGAGAACATGGCACCGACTAATATCTCCTTCTCTTTTGTTTCCTTGAATTCCCCATTATTCAAGGTTCACAATAGCCCCATCACAAATTAGGAGAGCAAATTGTTTCCTTTCTCATTTATTATTATTATAGAGATTTATAAAGGCCTTTTGAGCCATACTGCTTTTGATATTTAAATAATATGTATTTGTGAATTATTTGTCGAAAAAATCAACAACCTTAGTATCACAAATATTTTATGATTTTGTCTTGAGTATTCTCGAGCTAAACTTTGAGCATGCGATATAATTCGACAAACCTTTTTTAATTAAAACATTGCAATCCTCCAAAGTTAGTTTTATGCAAAGCATGTTTCATTTTTATTTTTTATCTTCTTCCAACAAAATCTTGATAGTTTCTCTTGCTTGCATTGTTTTGAGTTTGAGGAAAAGATATCTGTAGTTGTGAAATCGATATTATACATATAAATCTTTCCTTCCTTTACAATCCCATGAAAGTTTAAGGTTCTTTCCTTTACAATCCCATGAATGTTTAAGGTTGCATGGCAACAATAAATGTTTAAATGATTATACATTTAGATTAAGAACTTTTCTTGTTGAAGTTTTCAAGTTTTACTTAGAAGTTTATTATTTATCCTTTTAATCTCATATATCAACAAGATAGTGCAAAACATGGAAATTCATTTCACAAATGTTTAAGAGAGGAGTACAACCTTTATAAAAACAAAGGAGGGGTATCTTTGCTCCCAACAAAGTTTTTTCTCAGCATTGATCTTTTATCTTCATTAGAAAAATGATCAACAAACCATGTGATTATGTCTTATCCCCTATTTCCTAGATTCTTCTCAATGCTTACAATACAATCTCCATTTTGTACATTGTTAAATTGAATGTGCCTAAACACTTATTGCTACAAAAACATCATGCTTGTGTACCTAAAATGTTATCAAATTTAATGAAGCAAATATTTTTCCAATTTTTTTTGTCAAATTCAAACATAAATTAGATGACTTCAGATCCATTTTACTCTGATGTCTATTAAGCATTAAGAGAGATAAGAATATTTTGAGATACAAACCTCTCAATGTTTAAGAGATTCAACGTTAACATGGAATTATGCTCATTTATTGTAATGGTTAAGAACACGAGTTCCCTCTTCGAAGGTCACATGCTCAAATCCGGAAAGGGGTAGGGTATGTACACCTCCGTAGACTTTAATAATAAAATCGTTGCTCAGAGGGAATCCCTTATCCCACAAACAAAGGGATCTCATGCACCAATTTGATGTCTAGCTTAACCATAACCTTAAAAAGAAATTATTATTATTATTATTATTAATTGTTAAAATATAAAAAAAATATAAAATAAAAAATACATTTTTTAAAATTTTATGATAACTTTAAATTTTTGTTTTTTTCTTTAATTTATTAACATTACACAAACACACAAATATATTCCACATTTTATATTGAAAAACACCTAACTTCTTTTATTGTAATTAATAATTTAATTAATAATTTAAGTACACAATATATTATATTAGGTTGTAATATAAAAATGAAACAAACATCCAAACAACTTTGCATTTTCATAATAAATTTTCATTCATTCACTTTCTATAAATATATTTGTTTAATGAAACATAAACCAAAGACCTTTTAGAAGGGAGTGGGAGTGCAATGTAAACTATGGTTTATATTTTGTATTATTTTAATTATTAAATATATATTTTGTTATATGAGTTTAGTTTGGGTGGTTAGATAGTATGATTGTTATTATTTTTTTATAATGAAATGTAGGTTTATTATGATAAGATTAAAAAAATAAACATTTTTAAATAAAATATAGATTTCATTTCAAACTTATAAATTTTTTATAATTAAAAAATACTATTAAATACATATTTTTATATTTTAACCATTATAATATTTATAAAAAAAATTATTATATTTTTTTTAAAATGTTTTGATAATAAAATATTATGTGTATTAAAAATATTCAAAACATTTATAACTAAGATTTAGTGGAAAGATTCAGCTTTGTGATAACATGACGAGTTGGGGTTTAACATGTAGTGCCAATATAAAATGTTAAGCGGGTTGATATTGCTATCATAATTAGCGTTGTATTTAATGTTAAAATTAACGAACATAAATGTGACATCATTTTACATTGTTTTTGGATGTTTTTATCTATTCCCCTTTTCCACCATGGTTTGAATTATTTTTTCAATGAATTTTAATATTTCAATTAATATTAAATTTTAGTGAAACATTTTATTACATTTAATTTTTAATTTTATTTAATTAACTTGATTTGGTTTAATGAATAATTTATTATATTTATTTCTATATTTTATTTATGTGATATATAAGAATTTATGAACTCAAATATGGTATAAAATACTTTTTCATAAATATTTAAAATAATATTTAAAATATTTATCATTTAAGCAAATATGTCAATATATTAATATTATTAGAGGGATTATAGCAATCACTTACGCGTTGACTCATTATTAGTTTAGTTTGACTTTTAAAAATTTGTATTATTTCCAAAGTTTTACATAATAGTTGGTATTTTTTAATTAAATAATAAAATTAATAATTTTTATATGGATTTCTATTGGCTATAAAGTGTATAGTCTTATTGCAAATGCGATGGCAGGTTCACCGCAAGGTTCTCTGTTCTGTCAATCATTAGACATGAACATTAATGTCAATGATTATATATTCATATCTCGCCATTTAATGCAAGGTTGACAGTCATGACGATAAGGGCTTTGGGTATTAAATTTTAAGGCTGCCTGATGCTAGGTAATTTGCTATTGACTGGAGATGAGCAATGAATGCTTTTGTGCGGTTACATTGTTTATGTTGTTGGTCTATGCTTTGATGGTCCACTGAAGCTTTCTCTATTCTTGTTGGAACATTCAGTGAATATCCTACTAAGGACCTATGAACTCTATCTCGATCTAGGACTATTCTACTATGAACCAAGACTGGATCGATGGCAAAAATCGATTCATTAAACTGCACCTTATATTCTGCAATCTACATCATATCTCGAACCCGTGTTTCGAGTCTGAATCTATAGACTATATACACAGTTCTTACAATTTAATGTCCATTGTTCGCTTGGCTTCAACTTTTTCCACTCTTGTTCTCATGTTATAAATATAATCTTGTAAATTGTTCTTGACAATATAATGCTTCCTCTTGGTCTCTTCGTCATCTCATCAGAATCTCTTTGCATCAAACACCATTCTCTCTATATCATCTTTGCTTAAGAGACCACCATCGTTTGTAATTATAATGTGATTACTTACCCTTCTTCCCTCGTCCAGGGTTGATACCTTGAGAATTCCATCCACGTACACTTTGAACACCACTTTAAGCTCTGGAATTCCGTACCGAGCAGCCAGAATTCCATGCAAGGAAAATTGACCTAGCAAATTATTGTCTGCAGTAAAAGCTCTCTCACCTTCATAAAGATGAAAACATGCATTTAACTTATTGTCAAAGGTTGTAGTGAAATATTCCTCCCTTTCAGTGGGAATGGGAGTATTTATGGGGAAGACTATAGACATAACATTGTTTTCAATTTCAATTCCAAGACTCAAAGGCGTCACGTCCAAAATAACTAAGTGGATGCCTTCATTATTCAAGGTTGTCACCTAAATTGCAACACTGTATGCGACAACTTCGTCAGGATTTATACTTTTGCAGAGTTGCTTTCCGTCCAAGAATTTTTGGAGGAGTTCTTTCACCTTTGGAATTCGGGTAGAGCTTCCTACCAATTCAACTTCGTTAATTTGCTCTTTGCTCATCTTGGCATCTTCCACACATTGCTTCACGATTTGCATGCACTTTTTGAACAAATCTAGCATTAAGCTCCTCAACTTTGGTTCTACTAATACTTATATATGCAAATCTATTCTTTCATAGAGAGAATCAACATTAATCACTTTGGCTCTACTAATTCTTATATATGCAAATTTATTCTTTCATAGAGAGAATCAACATCAATCACAGTCTCCACAACAAAAGATAGACTTATGTTTTCTCTCACATTCTAAGCGAAGTCTCTGAAGGCCTTTTGCACTTGTGGTTAAGTCATTTTTCTTCCTTCTCATGAACTATTGGACATAGTAATTGAGCATCCTATTGTCAAAATATTCCTCTCCCAAATGCTTATCCCCTCCAACAACCTTCACCTCAAATTTACCACTATCAATAGTAAGAACGGAGACGTTGAAGGTACCTCCACCCTGATAAAAAATTAGGATTGTCTTCTTTTCATTGCACTCTGTGTTCAACCCATAAGCTATCGCTGCAACTGTGGGTTCCTTTATAATTCGCATGACCTTAAGGCTCACAATGACAACAACATCTTTGGTAGCCTTCCTTTGAGAATCACTAAAGTAGGCTGGCACAGTGATCACAACATTCTTGACATCAGATTTGAGATATGATTATGCTATCATCTTCAACTTCGTTAAAACCATGGAAGAAATATCCTTGACTGCAAACTGCTTCCTCTGGCATCTATATTCGACTTGGATGAGAGGTCGGTTATCTTCCCCAAAGACTACAGTGAAGGGCCATAACATCATTCCAGTCTGCACATAGGCATTGCTAAATCACCTTCCAATCAGTCACTTAACATCAAAAATGGTGTTGTGGGGATTAGTAGCAATCTGATACTTTGCACCATCTCCAACGAGTCTCTCAGAAGGTGTAAAAGCAACAACAAAAGGAGTGGTTATGTTCCCTTGATCATTGACAATGATTTCAACTCTATCATGCTACCATACTACTACATCACTGCATGTGGTTCCAAGATCAATGCCAATGGCCTTCTCCTTTCCTTTGGCATCAGTAGAGATGTTCCCAATTCTTACCAAACAAAATACTTCTGAACTTCGTATTGGAGTGAAGCAGACTGAAGGATGCATTTTAAAGACACAAGAGAAAAAACAAGAGGCCAACTAACAAAAAATTAATTTAATTGTGGCAATTATGGTGGTGAGAGAAAATAAATTAAATTTAATCTTGCTTATACCCGAAAGCATGTAAAAACAAAAAATCAAAACAAAAAATTTCTTAAAAATAAAATAGTTAACCTGCAAATTAAAATTGCTAACGGAACAAGATGTTGTAGTCTAATTGGAGTTGACTCGGTGAGTTGGCTTGACAGGTGGGTGGACTACAGGAGATTATCTTTAACATTTTTTTTCCTATTTTTCCTATTGATCGGGTTTTCACCGCTATTGGTTTTGGTTTTGGTTTTGGGTCTATAATGAGATATGGGAATAACACCTTAGTCTAGCAACTTTGATGACGTATACGAAACTTAAGCAAGAAATTTTCTATCATTGTACATGCATAACCTTTTCGATAAGGACATTGCCACTGCAGTGGCGCTTTCTTTATAAAAATATTTAATATATTTACTTTTTCATAAATATTAAAAACAATATCTAAAATATTTATCATCTAAACAAATATGTTAACATATTAATATTATTTTATAAAAATATTTAATATGTTTACCATTGATACCTAGATTGAGTGATAGAGAAGGGATAGACCCTTGTACTACCACATGTTGATTGTCCCATCCCTCATGTGGTGGTAGGGGGCAGTACAAGGGAGCAACCAAAACATTCTACCCTCCCTGTGCATGAGATAACAATTGATCATGTCAAGAGTTGGTGTAGGTGTTGTAGGATATTTTCTCCCTACATGAGTTACCTCCCTTAAGATCTCCCTAGACCTAAGACATAATATAGACATAAACTGTGGACCTTCCTAGATCTAAATCATACATAGACATGATCTATAAGTGAATGGAACAAAGGGCTTACCCGATCACATGACAATTTTCCCTACACGCTCCTTTGTTATTTTCCTTGTTGAAGATGTCCTTCACTCTTGTCAATGTGGATCTACACACATGAAGATACAAGCAAATTCCTTTCAAAAGATCAAATATATCATATGCAGATATATTATAGATCTAATTATATAACATAAACATCTTAATTAAGGTCAAAAGAGGTGTTTGATGGCTGAAAGACTTTACAAACAAAACCACAGATCTTTGAGCGAAGGAACCTAGAAAGAAACCATCATCAGTTTGGCATAATAATAACATCCCCGAGGCGGGTATACCCATGCTCAGTAATAAAAACTAAGCACAACCGCCAAAATAATACATTGTGGATCCATGCATGACATAGACAATTAGATCATGGCCACGAAATAATACATCGTGGATCCGTGTCACAAGTGAAAACATAACCACGACCAAATACAAATGTGGATCTATGTCATAGTATACAAATCCGTGAGATGACTTGATGCCCAAGCGATCTCTTAAGTACTCATGAATAACTCCATTGCAACTTGGGAGAGAATACCATCAAGGAATGAATGGTCCCAACCCAAGGTCTTCGTCCCAAATCCCAATGGTATGAATATACAACATGTGAATCAATGAGTTGAGATCGAGCATGGTGGAAACCGTCTAATTACCGATCATTGATGTAGACCGTTAACAAATGCGAGGGAATCCACCGATGATTAAGATGAACCCCAAGATACCTAGTACAATCTAACGAGTGTGAATAGATGAGTTGAAGTCAAACACTCGTAGATCCATTCAATAGGATCCAATGATGTGAACCCACTGTTGAAATGCAAGGAAGCATGCCACTGTGTCTGCAAGTCCCAGGGTACTGACTAGTTTCTAGATTTCAAACATGGATAATGAGTTGGAGTCGACATGATAAAATCCGTCAAAGGAGGGCTTTGATGTATCCCCCATCAATCAACATGAAACATAGAAAGGTATATGGTGTGAATAATGTAATGGTAGAGCACAATTGATGCAGGTATGGTCGGGAGGAAAAAGCTAAAGGAATGCAAATGGTCGTCATAGGAAACTTCCCTTGAACAAATCAACACGACAAATAACTTAACTTGGCAACATTGACTCAAGAAAGACCAAAACATTCACCGTGGGAGACTGGAAGAGTAACTAGTCGATAGAGTCATGTAACTCATGGAGATGGTAATGACTCAGAGGCAATGGATAACCTAATTTCTGGAAAAAGATGCAAAACAGGTGCATTGTTCAAGGGTGACTCAATAGATAACTGCCATTTGTGAAGATGACTGGATGGAAAAAAACCCCACTCTTTTATGTTTCTTTCATGTTTAAGAGAGCACGAAAGAAAATAAAAGTTTGATCAATGTTCTCACCCATGGATTTATTGTCGAGCCCGAGGTAGAGAAAAGTGCTCGATTCATCATTTCATGTTTAGAGAGCCTGAAAGGACAAAGAAGACTCTAAGGGTGTTATTTTTCGTACATTTAGTCTCTCGAGCCCAAAAAAGGATAAAAGAATACAAGGGAGAACTCTTCTAGCCAAGTTTGACTAAAGTATTCCTTTTTCATAATTAGTCCATCCGGTCCAAAAAAGGGGTAAAATTACACCAAATAGATGTCCTTTCAAATCCATTTAACAAGTGTGAAAGAGAACAAGATCACTCGACAATCTTTTCATGTTTAGGGAGTCTGAAAAGAACTTAACGAAGACTCCAGGGTGTACCTTTTTCATGGTTGGTTATCGAGCACGACAAATGGATAATAGTAAGCTCGACTGGAGATAACGAGTGGATTGCAAGGAAGTTCCAGGCATAAGGAACATGACTTTAAGCAATGGACTACAACAGGACATGGAAAATGATGGCCACTCATAACAACGATTCTTGTCCAAAGATTTTGAAAATGGAAGCAAATAGATGGCTAGCGATCAAGCATGGCTATGGTGTGATAAGAAATGGATGAAAATGATGATGTAGAAACAATAATTAGCAAGATGGAAGCGAAGGTGCCACCATTCAACAACAACAAAAACGGTGGGAACCTAAGGTATAGTTTTGGCAGTATGGACAGTTAATAATGCAAAGAGGAAATGAAGGGAAAAACCTCTATGTATATGCCAGGTTAGATACATGTACCTCAAGTTCAATGGATGTCCCCATCTTAAAAGTGTTCCTAGAATCCCGTCAACACACGTAAACTAGATTCCAAGGTCAACACGCATAGTGAAATCCTAAACATAAAATATTTTTGGATTTTTGAATATGATGTAGACAAAACAAACAACACTCACACCACACACCTATGTACAAGGAATTATGCATTTTGATGCTTTATGTAAAGTAGAGCCCATTTCTAGGCTCATGCCAAGGATCTTTTTCATAGTTGAAGAATTCATGAGCCATTGGAGGCGTCATATGGCACATCATGGCGGGGACATGCCACATAGGAATCAATGTCTGCGACCGAAGGAACTCAAAATGAGTGGTTTTGTGAGTGGTGAAGGATCCTTGATGAGGCCCGTCAAGACATGAAGGGGGTACTAAACATGAATCTTCAAAAGGAGGGGAAGCAGAGTATTTAGTGACAAGTTCTAAAAAAGAAATCCGAGGAAAAAAAGGGTCAAAACCAGGGGGTCAACTAGATGTCTCAACCAATGCCCCCGGTATTGAGTTGGAACTCATCGTACTGACTCTCATTGGTTCCAAATCAGGGAGGATGGATTTTTGATGATACTCATCTTTCCTGGGCTTGTCGATGAAATCCATGACTTCCAAGATGGCCTCTTCTGAAGGAAACTTAGTATCTAGGAAATCATGGGAATCAATAGAGTCAACAACCTGTACAGGTGGAGTAGGATGATCACATTCCATATGAGGATGGAAGGGTTAACCAGTATCAATGGATGCCGAGGGGATTGTTGGATCGACAATATCAATCGCGGTGTGTGGCTTGGATGCTCCGTCAACATCTTCTGGATGAGATACGTCCCAAGGATCAAATGACCCGAGGGATCCACTGATAGATAAGAAAATCATGTTGATAGGAGTAATATGGGTACTGTTAGGTGCAAGAAGGGGGAAAATCCCCATAAGAAATGGATCTTTAAACATGCCTACATTGATGCTTTCATACCCCCCAAAAGACTCACCTATGAAGGGCATGTTGGTTCCAAGATTAGTTCGTAAGTCAGGTGTGCAATAATCCAGTTAGTCAATCGTAACTATCTTCCCTTGATGGGGAAATTGTATAACACGAAAGACAATGGATGCAACAACCTTCATTGCATATAAGCAAGTGTGATCCAAGAGCAGATTATAGTTGAGTGTGACATCCACCACTTCGACTTCTATGAAGACAATCTTTCCCCCGAGCTCGATGGGTAAACATGAGAGAAATCTGTAAGGTTTGAAAGAATGTCCATCAAAAGCTTTTAGGATGGCTGAAGATGTGGTGAGTTGTGGAGAACCAATGGATTTCCAACATGACAAAGACATAATGCAAGTGGCCTCTCCTTCGTCAATCACCATACAAAATATATTCTTATTCAGACATTGAACTGTAATTTGCAATGCCAGTTGGTGTGAGAAACGTGTCTCACTCTATTTTGTGTCAAAGGAAATAATGTTAGACTTCAAAGGGTTGATTCCCCCTATGGATGATAGCAAGGCTTTACGCTGTAAAGGAAAACTCTGCAATACTTTGAGTGCCTACATGGCACACAGGGCCTAGGAAAGATCTTCCACTATGCTATAGCGTTGGGATGCATGAGCGTTCAGATTGTGGGTGGTCCATTGAAGTATCCCTTTAGGAGGGAAAATGATAGGTTTGGAAGCTAGTTTCTATAACATGAGAGGGACATTGGGTGGAGTAGTCGATGGAGGATCCTTAGATGAAGGTTCCCTTTCTTGGGAGTCATAGTTCTTTTCTCTGGAGGTTAGTGCCACCATGGATTTAACCATTATGACATTTGTAGTTAAGGACTCTATATTGCCCCCGGGTGGGGGTGCAGGAACTTGTGTGATCATTTGTTGTTGCTGGGGGAAAGGATTGGTTAATACCGTTGGTTGTGAAGGAGATCCCTCTTGCTCGAGATATTGATGTACCTCGGCAAGGCAGGGACACTCTTTGGTGAAGTGGTATTCCTTACATACCATGCAAGGATATTTTTCCTTTCTTTGGTTTTGTCCCCCAACATTAGGGTCTTGGGTTTCTGTAGTCTCCTGTTGGTCAGAAGTTTTTTTGGATTTTCCCTCATTTTTCTTGTTGCCATCAGATGGTTGAGATGAAGTGGATTGGACCACATTCACCTGGCAGGTTTTTGCAGGAGAGGGAGGAGGTTTGGTATTGGTACCAGCATGCAATTGTGTGGCAAAATATAGTTTTATGGAACCCACTATGCCATCAACATGGGTTCTTGGGATCGGTTTTGACAGATCAGTCGATGGTCGAGGAGCATGAGGGATCAAATCATATAATGTGCCCGACTAGGAATATGCCAGATCTAAATATTGAGCACGACTGATGGTCTGCTCCTCAGTAACAACACCTCCCATAACAACATCTTTGGTGATAGGTGGAAAAAGTGACTTCGTAAACCAATCTGCTAAGAGTTGATCCAGAATGGTATCTTTAATTAAATGATTCTGCCTCCTCAACTCGTGTATAAGATCAGAAATGTGAGTGAAATAGGATTGCCTAAGCGAAGTCAAAATCTCTTTATTGGTTTCATACCAAATGGGCAGTTGGAAGTGAGTAAAAAATGCCATGGAAAGAGAATTCAAATTGACAAAGGAGTTTCACGGTAGCTCAATATACCATTTTGTCACCAAACCTCTGAGCACTCTTTGGAAAATTCATAACCGAATGGAATCGTCAATAAAGGAATTCGAAGAACACCAGAGATGGAGGGTCATTACATGATTATTAGGATCTTCTCTAGGTTTTCCGTCGAATTTTAAGATTTTGGACGATAGTGTGGCATGGATAGGGGGCCAAAACGGGGCATGTTGTATAAGATTGTTTCTCAAACATGACAAATATGGCAGATATAAGGTAGCCAAGAAAGGAAATTATCGGTTTGATTGTGAATACTGGTAGTGCAGATGTGACATCAGAGTACCAGTAGGACCATACGCAGGTTGGGATGGCATGTTGAATCATTATGGTCCACCCATATATGGTTGAGTGGCTTGGGGAGTGGGGAACATAGGGTTCATTGGTTGAGTGGAAAAAACTTCCTGCGGAGCGATTCTGCCCACATTGGGTGGACCCCATGGAGTATTTGACACTCCTGGATACAATAAATTAGTGTAAAGATCCGTAGGGTTTGCTGGAAAAAATTTCCCCCAGGGTTGAGGTTGGTTTCTTTTGTGGGATTGTCCCCAAACTAGTTGTTGACCTCCAACTGGTTGCCCCCCAACTAGTTGTTGGCCCCAAATAGGTTGTTTCCTACCGATTCGTTGTTGGCTCCAAATAGATTGTTTCCCCCCAACCAGTTTTTGCCCCCATGGGGAGGGTTTATCTCCAGTTGGAAGTTCCCCCCCAACAAAGGGTTGGCCTCCAATTGAATATTGACCTCCAATGAAGGGTATAGAAGAACTCCCCATTTGTAAAGTTGGAGATGGAGGATGAGTGGCTTGTGTAATTAGGGTTGTGTAAATGACTTGAATGTTGGCCATCTGACCGATGGAACGACCAAGTAAATCACTTGGTGTATGCATATGTGGAACTAGTGAAGCAGGAATATTACCCGGACCACGTGCAAAGAGAGGTGTATTTTCCAGTGGTTGTGTCGGAGTAACCTGGGTCACATATGTTCCTAATAAAGAATAGGTACCAATAGTAGCATATTGTGCTCTTGCAGGATCAACTATAAGAGTTGTGGATAGAGGAGGTGAAATTTATGAACCCTTTGGAAATGATAAGAAGAAAAAACATCAAAATATGTCGAGGACGATTTTCTAATGAGTAGTGGGCCAAGTGGATTAGTCAAGGGGGGATTTATGTGAAGTACAATGCCTTCCACGAAGGTTGTGACCAATTCTTATGTGTGTTGGTCACTCTCAGGAGCTACACTCTCGGTTTCATAAGTCATTCCTTCAACCATTCCTTCGTTAGAAAGGTTTTGTGGAGGCTCTTTCCCCTCAAGAGGTAATCCTTGCATTCTGTGAGATCTGTGAATACCTTAGGCAGTTACAGTGAAAGGAAAAAAAAAATCCCTAAGGCCAACTACAAATGTTGACTGAACAGACCCTTAATAAATCTATAGGTAATCAACCAAGCAACAATAGATAGATTGATATTTCGAATATGGGATGTCAAGCCATCAACAAATATATGAGAAGAAGTTACCCCGACCTCCACATAACAACCCTTCTCAATGTAAGCAACCCTTGCTTCGCGGGGTCACCCTCTAAGGGTATTGAAAGTGTCATACGACATCTACCCAAGGTACCATGGTAATCCCCCCAAAGTAACTTCTATAGATACCTAGGAAAGACCACTAAGGTTACCAACTCACAGTCAGCCTCCGAGGGGGTATAGTCGATAGTCAGGACCGAACGTATGGGCAGGATAACAAAGTATGAAGTTCTTCAAGAGAACTAAAGACAAGTGGACCAGTAAGACTCCTGAGGACTCCAAATGGATTCGAGATTCACAAAGCGCTAAGACCAAATGAAACCAATAGTTTATCAAGAAAAAAACCCCAATATACGTTCTTTCCACTATGATTGGTCAAGTTGTTGAGGGGTAATCTTCGTTGCTCTTCCGCACGCGACCTCATGTTTAGCCCCTATTTTAGAGGGGGTTCCCAACTATGCCTATACGACAGTTGGATTTTATCCCTCTTTAGTGTTCTACAATCTTGTTTAGTAGTCTTGGACAATTTACTCACTTTTCCTAGTCCAAAGACCCTGAATCTAAACTATTGTTGGTGTATTATAAACAAAAATGTCTAGTTGATTTTATTAGAGTGTTGGTTGATTTTAATGGTCGTTTTTACTCGGAAAGGTCCATGGAGATGAAATTAATGATGTTTGAGACTCATCTCCAATAAAATCCAGAATAATTAAATGCAATCATTTCTTTTCGATGAATTCTATCTACGATAAGGAGAAGAGTTCTCTTCTTCTTAAATATAACAAGCACTAAATATCATGCAACTTTTCAATTTGCCTCTTTAAATGGAAAGAATATTGATGCTAAACTAGCAAATAAACATTTCCGAAAAACAAATACAAGCCCTTTTCAACGATATACCAAAACACTTTAACTATGAAACATCACCCAAGGAAAAAATTCAAGCACAAGAGTGCCTTTAATAAAAAACCCAAGCTTTCAAAGGTAATAAAAAATG
Source organism: Picea engelmannii (assembly GCA_009831015.1). Lineage (NCBI taxonomy): Eukaryota > Viridiplantae > Streptophyta > Pinopsida > Pinales > Pinaceae > Picea > Picea engelmannii. The sequence continues at coordinate 8,213 of ML831097.1, read as the reverse complement.
AGATGCAAATTAAGAGAGTTGGTTTTGTTTAAATAATGAAAGAAAATATAAGGAACACCCAAAATATTTTTTAAAAACAAAAAGTCTCTCTTTGCAAAGGTACCACCATCACTTTAAGACCGAGGGAATGAGATTAGATGACCTAAACCATACCCACAAAACAAAAATTACTTTTAATCAACTAAATAAAATGGAACACAAGACATATACAATCATATACAATCAAATAAGAGGGAAAGTCATGTGCATCTTCTATTGATCAAATGGAAACAATTTAAAACTTACAATTTGACAACTTGATGAAGCTCTAACCAAATTCCTTGCCCAAGCTACGTGATTAATCTGCCAACATAAACTTACTTTCTCTTTTCCTCCTCTCTTTTCCCATGAGAGACCCCCATTATTTATAGGATAATAGAGATAAGATCAAAGGGTAGTTTGGATAATATCTCCATGCCCAAGATGAAAAGTTTCTCGAGGTCGAACCAGGAAGAATTTGAGGTTCAATCTCATCTCCTAAAACCAAGCCTAAAAAGGGAGTAACAAACCCGGTCGCACCCTGCATTCTTATAGGGAGAGACTGGTTGCTCCTTGTAAGAGGACAAGGAGAAACCAACAATTTCTGGTCATGGGTTGTAAAAGGGAAACCAACGACCATGAAAAAATGACTGCAAACTTAGAGAAAAAGTGGTATAATTCAATGGTTCAGACTACTAACCCCTAGATGATGCCCATCAAGTGATCAAGTGGCAAATAACTGTATAATAGTAGGCCTCCTCCCACGTCGAGACTTCATCACAACCCTGCGAACAATCATGGAAATGAGGAGATACAAATATTTGTTCGCACTATGATGGATTTGGAATTTCATTCGATACTAAAGATTTGTATGGAAGCATGGCCTTCCTATTCTTCTCAATGATGAACACCATTCCTGTCAATATGGAGGTTTAAATCAGAGTGACAAGCAACAAGTTACATAATGGATTGGGTTGCTCCATTATTGATATACCACACAACTTCGAGTTAGAAGGAAACAAAGGAAGTTGAGAGGACAACAATTATGGAAGGGGTTGAACCAAAGTCACCATCTGCTTGTCAGCATAGACCTCCAACCACCTCTGCAAGGAAGCAACCACCTTGACACTCCCAATGCTAGAGGAAGAAAATTGGCACTCAACTATTATCCATGGGTTTTGAGGAAAGGAATAAGCCAACAACCATACAACGAATTTACAAGTTAGAGGAACAAGTTCTCAGAAAAGGAAACATACTAGCAACCCATGGATTAATGAGGATTTGGTTAAAATTGCGCTGGATACGGGGCACACAAGAAGTTAGGTTACTCACTTCTCTGCCACCCTTGACTTGTACCAAAAAAACAAAGAATTTTTAGCATGACACTATGAAGATTTGGAGGAACACCATACAAAGGTTCTATGGGAAATTGGAGTTGAGCTTAAGAAGTCAAATGCTAATTACCACTCTCTCCTTCATGCAATCCAACACTTAAAACATATACTGTGTAGATAAGACAACAAAATCTGAGGAAGAGTAACTTCCTGGAGTTGATCCCCTCTACCCAATCACAATTGAAGATGATAATGTATGACAAGCATGGAATTTGGGCTCTTCTCTTTATTGGTTCTTTCATTACAACTTCTTTTCTGGATAATATGTTTAACAACCCTAGGAAGAGGCAGTAGATCCAACCCTATTTTGTAATAATTTTGAATTTCATGGCCTCGGGCTAGAGTAGAAACTCTGAGTATGATAAGCTTATGTTGCCACAGGCAAAATAGTTAGTAGATATAACTATCATATATAGGATTATAGAATTGGATTTAGAAATAAAATGCCTCATAATGATCCAATTTCCAATTGGTTTTTTCAATTTGGAATCTGCTCTAATTTTGTAATTTTATTTTGCTCATTGTAATTTAATGGTACTCTATACTTACTTTTAAATAATGTTTATCATTGATATGCATTATTATTACTTTTAAATAATGTTTATCATTGATATGCATTATTATTATTATGTAGTTTTTTAGTATGAGATTTTTTGAATATTTCAATATTAATATTTTATTTGATATTATTAAGAAATGAAAATTTTATGTTATTAAAAAAAAATATTTTTGGATTAAAAATGTCATTTAACAATTTAGTAACATTGATTTATAAAATAAATAATAACATCAATAAATTAAAGTAATTTACAACTAACTTCGATGTTTTGAGTTATAATCTAGTAGCAAGTTAAAATGTTTGTTATGATAATGATCTAGGTTCAAAGCTTGATGATTGTGCTCCCTATAAAAATGTTGTTATAGGTCTTTCAAAGATATAAGATTACATTAATATAATAAATAATAGTCATATGCTAATGCAGAGGAACTGTTAATGGTGATTCATACTGCTATGTTCCTATTGTAATGCTTGCCTATGATGCAAAATGCAAATTAATAGTAACTTTAAGAAAATAAATACTACTTAATAATAATTTTATAGTTAAAACTCTCATATATTAATGTAATATTGACCTACAATACAATAACGTTGAGAGAATAAATAATCTTTAGTACTAACTTTATAGCTAAAAGTTTTTGTGTTGTAATGCTAACGTTGTAAGAAATTATATTTTATAGTCAAAACTCTCATATATTAATGTAATATTGACCTATAATATAAGAGAATAAATAATCTTTAGTACTAACTTTATAGCCAAAAGTTTTTGTGTTGTAATGCTAATGTTGTAAGCAATTATACCCTCTTTTGCTATGTTCCTTATGTAATGCTTGCATATAATATATGCAAATTAATAGTAACTTTGAGAGAATCAATACTAACTTTATAGCCAAAACTCCCATATATTAATGTAATATTGGCCTATATGCAATAACTTTGAGAGAATAAATCATCTTTAGTACTAACTTCATAGCCAAAAGCTTTTGTGTTGTAATGCTAATGTTGTTAGAAGTTATACCCTCTTTAGTCAAAGAAGTTATACCCTCTTTCATCAAAGAGTAATTAATGCACTAAAATTATAAAAATTAGTACTATCCAATAACAACAATGTTCATTAACCAACCAGGCCAACAAGAAAAGGCATTATAAAGCATGTGAGGGGTGAAGGATTAAAACTTTGTCTCCATAACAAATGAGATATATGGGGTTCATAGTTTCTAAAAAATAATTAAAAAAATTATTTAATTAAAATATTAATTATAATTATTAATAAAATCAATTAAATTTATAATTGTATAAAATTAATTAATAATAATAATAATTATTAATAAAATTAATATATATTTATAAACATTATTATAATTATTTTCTTTATTATTATTACTTAAATTTCTATTATTTTTATCATAAAATAAAAAATGCATCATGAGTTGAGATATGTTAATATTGTTTACTGATGACTACCATTCACCTATAATCCTCCTTTTGGAACTCAAATTCTTAACATATTTTAGTAATTTTTGAATAAAAAAGTATCAAGGTTTCTACATGTAAAACCACTCTGGTTATGGGGTAGTTTTTCTTACTAAAAAAACATTAATAAATTTAAGTAATAATTGCACTTGAAGATGCAAAAGTACATTGTCATAAGGTTAAAAGGTTAAATTGGATGCGACACTATCATCATCAAATGTGGCATTTTAACGTGATGTGGCACAACACATGCCAAGTTGATGTGGCAAGGCTATGTGTACCACTAGCTTACTAACTCTACAAATATTCCTTTTTCAAATGTCGATGAGGACTTTTCACAAAGCACTAATTTGATGGGATGATACCAAGAGCTAGAAGGTAAGTTCAATAGATGCACCAAAAGGAAAGTATAATAGATGTGTTGGAATGCATGCTTATATCAAGCATAAAAAAAAAAAGTTCTTGTTGATCTATTTTCCCATCAAGGACAAGAGTCAACCTCATAGGGTATTCTCATGGAAGTAGAGATACCCTCTACGTTTTTATAGATATGGTGCTCCTCTCTTTCTCACTCAAATGATGGTTATATTATGATTTTGGATAATCATTTTTTTCATTCATCAAACATTTAATGTTTGCGAGTGGAATAGGCAATGGAACACATAAAGATAAAAGATTTCATGGTAACAACTTGACACAGGAAAAACAACCAAATGTGTTCATTCCACCTAGCCATTTCACATATCATAACAAGAGAAAGAAAAACAATTGAAGACAAACACACGTAACATAAAGAAACATAGATGGTTCGTTCCAGGATGATAAGGTTGGATGATTATAGATCGAGAAAGAAGAAAATTGAGGGAAATAATTCAAACAAGACTTATACTCACATAAATGGAAGCAAAGAATATTGGTTCTAAAGCCTTCTCACTTTGTTATTCCCAACAACTAGGGATAACTAAGGAGATGATGTCTCGAGGCCCTCAAGTTGCATACATGGAGTACCGAGAGACAACTTGACCAACAGTGTGCACTTGCACAGATATAGACCCACCTCACCACCACAACTCCATGTTCATCACGACGATATCCACCACATCAGCTGACCTCCGGAAGACATCAGGTCTTTCTCCATAAGGTACAAACCAGGTATTATGGTGGGTGTCATTTCAATATTTGAGGTGTTTGATTTTGTTGCATCTATTAGTGCTTTTGATTATGTAACGTTTGCTTGGACATATGCTCTTTGCCCTATTTCATTTTGGTGGTTGACATTGCGCCCTAGTAAGTGGGTCACCCTTAGGGATAGGTATGCTACTGTGAGGTCCTCTTGACGAGTCATCGTTCCATTCCCGACCATAATTTTCACTTTCCACACTTCATCCCCTCATCTCCTTACCTTTTGGTATTTTCGGGTGTACTAACCCAAGAAGGGGTTGTCCCTCATTTCATGGGAAGAAGGGGCTGAAGGCCTAGAGGCTTGTAGTTGGCAAAAGATAAAAGCTAATAATGAACCTTCTAGATGCTCGCCTAGGGATCCCGAGGACAATGAAATGTCTCTCATAAGAAACTGATGGGACCCATGAACAATAACCAATAAAAAAATGCCAACCGAGGTGGAGCATGTGTGGGCACTGTTTTTAATGCTTAGGTAGAAGCCCCACACATGTTTTCAACTTGGGGAAACATCCTTAAAGAATAAAAGGCAATAAATGGGCTTGGAAAAAGGTTGCATTGAAAACGAAGGTGCAACACACCCTCTACAAAGGAACCCATAAATGAGACACTACACCCCCTTGTATGGCATGAACCCCATGCCAAAAAGTCTCCCCCCATCCATGACACCTCATCCATATGACTTATAAAGAGGTCCCCTCAGGAAACACTCGCAAAATTGAGGTACGATTCACCCAATAGGTCATTTTGTCAACCCTCCCATACCTAAACTTGCAAAATTGCATAGGGTCTTTGAGAATTGGTTTATTTTGACGATGTGGTTTGGATGTACATGCTTAGATGGATCTTTTATTGATTTGATTTACTCATCATGATGCATTTGACTCGAGATCCTTGGAGGGCGTATCCATTTGTTTTTGCAGGACCTAGTTGGTGGACAGTTTTGGAAGAACAAGCCTAGCTTGGGCTTCCATAAGGATTAAATCCCACAGGTTGGATGCCAAGGGACCACACTTTAGATGATGATGACATTCCTTTGGAGGCCTATATGACACCTTGGAGGATCTTTCCCAACCCCTACATGCCAAACGACTTGCTTGAAAGTGGGAAAACATCACCTTTTGGGGGCTTGACGTCACCTTGGGCTAGGTTGTGGTGGTGATGATGGACACTTGACACATTTTGAGGAAGAGGCCCATGGATCATGGAAGAAAGGTTTTGGTTGAATACTATTGTCCTTTGGAGGCCTAGCGCTCCCTTCCCCAACTCAACGACTTGACCAAAAGTGTCAAACGTTTCCCAAAAGAAGGGTGACATCATGTTTCTAGGGTTTATCTTATGTGCAAAACATGAATTAAATAATATTACTTTTGTAAAGGGGAAATATAAGGGTTGTTGACCCCTTATATTCTATTTTACCCTAAGTTTTATGGACAAACATGTTTTAGAGGATTTGTATAAATATAGATCAACTCTATTTGATTTTGACATAGCTCTCCCATTATGAGAAGACTACATTGGCTGAAATTTACGCCCTACTAGGGCAAGTTTAATTATTTCTCTTGGTTACATTATCTTGTGATGATTTATATTTTCTATTGGATGGATGGATGATTTATATTTGCTATTGGATCATAAAACCATGAACATGTCCACCATCCTTGGATACCCCAACACAATGACGAGAGAGTCTCACAAATGGTTTCCAAAGTTTCCAGGAAATAATGTGACCGCTGCCAATGATCATCTCTACACCATAGGCCGAGACATGCAAAATGCAAAAGTAGAACATGAGGATGTAGAAATGAAGCTACTAGCCTCATCTTTGACCGAAGATGCTCAGAGATGGTTCTGAGGGATACCTGACAATCACATAACATCTTATGAGGATTTTTCCAAGTTATTCAAGAATAGATGGATAATGAAGAAAGACAATGGGATGATTGTAGCTCAATTCATTCAGATGAAGAAAAAGGAGAATGAGACGTGAGTGAATTTGACAACAGGTCTAATAGATTGCACAGTCAAATCCCGAAAGATTTGCATCCTATAGTTGCAGTTGTTCATCTCCTCTATATGAATGCATTTGATGGGAAATTTCGTTTCATTCTGAAGGACAAGAATCCCACCACCTTGGCACAAGCCAAAGAGTATAGTGCATAGATTGAATAAAATCTTCTTGACTCAAAGGTTGATCTTTTTCAGTATCCTCATGTCAAGGTAGAAGCAAAGACTAAGGATTCTAGTAGCAGTGCTCCTGATCCAATTTCCCTCTTGACTAAGAAGATAGATCATATGAGTACTTAATCCGTCCAAGCTCAGAATTAGATCATGGGTAGATTAACCACTGTGGAGAGAAATCAATCTGCCCCCGTACCTAAATTTTCTAGATAACAGAGAGATGCCATAGGTTGGAAACCAAGACCTCAACAAGAGGCAAAGGCCCCTGATACTTTGAAACCAGTTGGAATGGTTGACACAGAACAAACACCATGGTGTTCTCTGTGCCAAGAACCTCATCGAGAGGATGAGTGTCCCTGATGAGACAAATATTATTCCGATAGTATGAATTTCATGGATATGATCTGTAACTTCCAAGAGGAAGAGGTCACACATGAACAGATTAATGAGGCCATAAGACAGGGGGAAAGAGAGGGGAGACTTTGGGATTCAAATAAGTTGATAGACTATCAGAGGAAGGAACTAAGAAAGAGGGAATATTTGGCATACACTAGAAGAAATAAAGCTTCATCCCCTTCGTCACAACCTACCAGTCATCCTCCATCTATAGAGAAGGTGGTCCCACCACTTCCACCTCCAGTACATGAGTTTCTTCCAAATCCAACTCCAAAAGAAGATGAGATTCAGTTGAACATAGATGTTGCAACCATGTTTGGGAAGTTGAATAGGATGGTTCCTATAACATAAATGTGAAAAATCCCTTCTCTGAGGAGGAAAATATTGAAGTTATTACAGGTACCAATAGAGAAAAAGGATCCTCCAATTATTTTGAACACCATGTATCTTAATCGACAGAGGGACAACAACCCTCCTTTCTATCTTTCCTTGGGCATGAATGGCCTCCGCCTAAACAACTGTATGCTAGATTTCGGGGCCTCAACAAATGTCATGTCTTTAAAGGTGATGGAACAACTTGGTTTGAAGATGACCCGACCATACAGAAATGTGTGTGGAGTTGATTCTAAGAGGGTCAAGGTTTATGGACTATGTGATAACGTTGAGGTCTTCTTGATTGATTTTACACATATCAGCTTCCTTATGAACATATTAGTAATTGATGTCCTGAATGCTTGGTGGATTCTCTTATTGAGGAGTTGGTTTGTGGCTCTTGGAGGATTCCTTAGCATGGATCTCACTGTTCAAGGATAAATTCGTGAGTGCGGACACAGACCAATCTCCTCAGATCCACCTGGATCTGGAACAAATTGTGACAGAATACTACTCTTTCCCTAGTTCTAAAGTATTGAATGGACAAGAGAAGAAGGATGATGTACTTACTTTATGAAATCTCTCCTTATCTCTGTTGATCCCCGCTCTGCTACGATGCTCTTGCGTCGTCCAATCACAAC
>ML831096.1:64007-75128 GCA_009831015.1 Picea engelmannii | reverse complement strand
TGCTCCAAGGGTGCCACTCGCCACTCTCCATTTTTCTTGCGCGACGTGCCCTTCAGGACACACCACATGCTCCAAGGGTTCCACTTGCCTGTTGACTGACTTGGTAGACATCAATAACCCCTGGAGTTAACACTCCACCAGGTGAACTTGTGGGAGACTAAGGGATTCTAAGGAATAAGGTCCCTGCCTTATTGCGCACCCCTTAGAATCATCGTGAGAGACTATCACAGTCTTTCCTCATGGCATCTTGGGTCCTCTCGAACTAGGTAATCGTTAACCTACAGTTCGAGCCACGACGAGAGTGCTAGTAGGTTGTGGCAGGGTTGTTGTCCACACCTCTCCTTCAACATCTCTGGTAGTCGTCCGTGACCCCTTTACTCGATATGTGAGTCTGGTCGACAAGATATCGTCAACCTGCATCATCAACTAATCATGTCGGAACATATCCATATCATATCATCCAGTCAGATGCACTAATATCATAGTAAAACTATCAAACCCCAATGGCACACTCCCTGACTCGATCTGGAGTCCAAGGGGTTCCGTCGATACCTCTACATCCTCGAGGTCCAAAATCCTGCACACTCAGTAAACCGAGTCAATAGCACATGTCTATGTCAATGCAGTAAAAAAACATGTCATCAACCCATAACGCCTCATAATTAAAATCAAAAGTTTTAATAGCATAATAATCTGGATCACTTGTGAGCAACTGTCCTCAAAGAATAAGTTCGCTTAGTGCTCCAGAGCGGGATGTTACAAAAACAAATTTTTTATAAAAGTAAAAAACACACATTTATGAATCATCCTGAATGGACACATCCTTCCCAAATATGGGTGCTTCCTCCTCAAGCCCAATCTCCCTCCCAAGCACACTCTTAGGTACTCTCTTCTCCACATTAGCCTATATAGCAGATTTCAAATTTGAAAATTTGAAAAAATATATTTAAATGATTATAACACATTAAATTTAAATGATTTTAGCACACTAAATGATACTTGTGAACTCCCACCTTCTTCAAAATCTTCCAATGAGAATTGAGACAAGCCTCCCTAAGTATTAGGAGATGGAATAGGGATCTGTGAACAACACAACTAAGAACTAAATCTAGGATTCAATGTGTTCACATTTATACAAAATTATAAATGTTGTCGATCTTTTATTCAAAAGATTGGAAATTGAAAAACTAAAGTGTTCATCTATGGATATTAAAAAACACATACCTGATTCAATCCATCCAAATTTAAACTTGTGGAATCAAGTCCCCTATTTACTGGAGATTCATTTAACATATCTTCAAACTGCAATTAATGACAATAACAACTTGATTATTTCTATAGATATAATAATAATTAAATATAGAATTAGAAGTAAACTATCATAAAATGTGTCAAAAATTTACTAACTAGAACACATACCAATCTATTGTTCGAGTCATCATTCTGAATGACCTTCTTCCAACTATCATAGAAAAAAAATTTCATAATCCAAAACATCTTCTGCTAACATGGTATCTAACTTCGGATCTGTTTTATAAAACAATATGGCCCGGGAATTGGCTTCCCCTTGCTGATGGTTCATGTCAACATCAACACCATAAAAAACCACTTCCAAATTCCCTCCCATTGCATTCCTAACCTCTTTTCCAACCTCTTTTGTAGCACACAACTCTGAATGTGAAACAAATTCCCCTGTTTGGCGAGGTACTAAAGGTTTTGTAAGCCTTGATAATGTCTCATTTTGATATGCCCCTTTGCAATGATATGTTCGTCCTTTGCCAGTCCCATAATAATTGGATGATAGACTAGTATAATTAGGGTGCATGTGCAAGAACAAATTTGCATAAAAATTTCTTTCAAAATAGTGTAGAACCTTATCGTTCCACAACAATTTCTCATATGTTGCAAAAAATATGTTATACAAATGTCCTACAATGTCGGGGTGCTTAAAATATTACACCTTCAACATCTTCCACGTTGGCCCATATTTGAAGTTGAACATTGAAATTGTGTCTTCTTTTGAAACTCTATTTTTTACTGCATCCCATTTATCAAGACCCATCACCTATGAATTTCACCACCTCATTAGATCGACAAAACATTCAGTGGTTGGCCCCATCTTTTGATATACATCCATAAAATTTTGCAATGAATGAAAAACAAATTCCAAGATTTGTTTTCTCTCCTGAGGGAGTTCAAAGACCACCAAATCATTTTCCAACCTCCTTTTAACACTTGAGCAAGGGTCATTTCTTCAGTAATCCCTTCCCAGGGAAGTTCATCACCAACATTTGAAGGATAGGTGGGTGTAGGCATCTAATCTTATGTTTCTTGATAATGTGGCCTCCTAAATCCATCTTTAATCTCTGCACCAACATTAGAATCTTTGTGACAATTGCTCTTTCTTTCATTGTCGTCCTTTTCTCTAAACTCATTGTCTATACACACATTTGAAAGTAATTACAACATTTAACTTGACATAAACATGCATACACAAAAATACAACAAAAATAAACAAAATCAAAGAATATTACGAGAAATATTCTCTTGTCCTGAGGTATTCCCTACATTCTCAGGTGTAGGAGTACCAATGCACAACCTATCTAAAAAGGTTGCATCCATAGAACTTGCTTGAGCACATTTTGCAGTTTATCTATTCACAAACTCGTTTGAAAATCTCCTTTGACGAGATTTTTGTTGGTCACTCGGAGTCTCAGTCAAAGAAGGATTTCCTCTTCTTCCTTCTTGGGAGAGCCTAGATAATTTGCGAGGAATGTTTGGAGAATCTCGTGTCAACGTATCTCCTCAATATCTATCCTTTGGAAATTCATGAAAAATTAAACAAAAGACAAGTACAAGTTAATATCTCCAACATTGACCAACAAAAATTATGAAGAAAGAAAAATAAAATAAGACAAAATTAATATGTGGTTATATGCTCAACATGCATTTATATGCAGTTATAAAGCATTGTTTATATGTGTTTTGGTAGATCCATCCTGTCAGAAACCCCATGGAAAACCAAGACTTGGCTAGGTGATTCCAATGCTTGTGTAAATACAAAGGGTAATACATCACCATCTTCAACTAGTATCTTATCCAAAGGTTAATAGAAGTTCATCTTAAACTAAATGCTTGTGTAAATACAAAGGGTAATAGATCATTAACAAGGGTCAATGATCTATTAGCTCAAATGCTTGTGTAAATGAGGAGTTGACATGAAATATTGATGTCGTTTATCAGCTGCTCTCATGGAATGACCAGCCAATATGTTGCTCTCCCAAACATTGAGTGGTTTCCTATGGTAAGAGATCATGTAAACTCTTTTATGTAAGTGGAGGTTTTTGCAATATGTAAACTCTTTTATGTCTATATTATACTTTATTATCCAAAATTAGGTATTCGTTATAATTATTCCTTTAGGCAAATGGTAACTACAATTTCAAAACAACACCAAAGTGGGAGATTGGTTCATTTTTTAGCAGTTTACTATGATAAGAGTCTATGGTTTGGAAGAGAAGCCATATCAAAACTGACTGTTGAATTTGGTTTTTCTACAGATTAAACGCAGGGATTGTCATTCAACTCAGAGTTTTATCATTCACAATGCAGAGTTTATCGTTAAAAACGTAGAGATGTACCCAAGTTGAAGCAATTAAAAATGCAGAGAGTAATTGAAGTTCTAATCAATAAAGCCACAGAGGTACTCATTCATAAGAAGGCACAAAGACCAAATATTCAACCATGAATCAATCAAATCAGAGATAAGTAAGGGATAGACATCAGGGAAAATTCTTATCCTTCACTCATCATCCATGCACAGAAAAGAAGGGCATTTGAATCTATAGGTCTTTAAACACCGAAGTGACGAGCATCTATTTGCCTCCTAGACGATTGCTTAGGCATGGACTGATGACTAAAGGGATAAGGGACGGAAGAGAAAAACACAATCTTTTCATAATAATCAATAAAAACCACACAGAGAATTCATTTAAATTAGAAGTTGGGTTTTCCAAGGGATTTTCATTCAACTTAGAGGTTTATCATTCACAATGCAGATTTTATCAATAAAAATGTAAAGATGTACCCAAGTTCAAGCAATTAAAGATATAGAGAGAGATCAAAGTTTTAATCAACCAAGGTGAAGAGGTACTCATCCATAAGAAGGCGCAGAGACTAAACATTAATCCATGAATCAATCAACTCAGAGATAAGTAAAGGATAAAGAACAGGGCAAATTCTTATCCTTCACTCATCATCCATGCATAGAAAAGAGGGGAATTTGAATCTATAGGTCTTTAAACACCGAAGTGATGACCCTCGATTTGGATCTTGGCCAACTACTTAGCCACAGACTGATGACTAAAGGGATAAGAGATGAAAGATAAAAACACAATCTTTTCATAATTATCAATAAAACCCACAAAGAGAAGTCAATGAAATCAGAATTTGGGTTCGCCAAGGGAAATCAATTCAGAAAACCAACAAGTAAGGGGATTACAAATACAAGTTAATAATTTATTAATGGTAGGAATGAGAAACTTATCTTTAAGCACAATTTATTAAGTTCCCTATAGTCTAGGACCATCCTTTGAGACTTATCCTTCTTTTTTACTAAGATCAGAAGAGAAGAGAATACATTCTTGTTGAGACACATGATTTCAACTTCTAATATGTCTTTACCCATTTACTTTGTCTCACTCTTTTGAGAATATAGAAAGCAATAAAGTCTAACATTGAGTGGATTACTACCCAAAATTAACTCAATAGCATGTTCATAATCTTTGAACATGGTTGAATCCTCTAAGACCACATATATATTCCTTATAACATTTGTTTAAGATTCATTAAAAGTTCCATATGGTTGGATCCACTAAAGAAATGTATTAGAACATTTCTTTAAGATTCCTTAAAAGTTTCCTATGGTTGGATCCACTAAGACCACATATAATGCAATTCATTAGAATCCCCAAAAGAAAGAGTTTAATCTTCATAACCTCACATACCCACTAATAAAATCAACATTTTTTAATCACAACGAGGTGAAGGTCTTGCATGAACATGGATTATATTCCATTTGTAAAGACCCCAATCGTTATGACAATAAGTGAAGCAAGTGCAAGAAAAAAAATTGACACTAGGAAAGAAAGCGACGATGACAATAGTTTAACCACACCACTAACGACGAATGCAAGAATGTGGTCCAGGCAATAAAAAACTATGACTCCACTCACTGGAATAGGGGCAACTGGGAAAAACATGCATAGGACAACAACGAGGAATGACTACCCGCTCGATGCAACAAGACACGCCTACAAGCTAAGGGACAACATCCCCCTTTTGACACAATGACCTCGATGAACAAGACTAGAACCTCAAGGTGCATGAACCAAATGCATGAAGGCATTCCACCCATGTGCCAAAGGAAACTTACAATGCTTGACATCACTCACACAGATGAACTAAATCTGACCAAGTCCTTGGTGTCGCTATCCAATAGGGTGTGCCATGATCCCCTCAACTGGAATCATGTTGTACCTAGGTGATGGATACGAAGATAACCCAACTAGACCAAGGACTCAAGAAAATCCAATGTGCTAGGAGACCGAAATATTGACAAGAAGGCTACACGTATACTCCAAGCAAAAGGCTGACCAGACGCAATGTAATAGACCTCAAAACTATCAAATAAAAAAAAAAAATCTCTATACATTCACCTTTGAATGGGTTCGTCACTAAAAAAAAGGGTCTTGGCTTACGTTGATTATATTCTCTACCCAATTTAATCTTTGAAACATTATTTCAAGTTGTGCTTACACCGCGCTTCATCACTCACTTATAGTCCTACAAACTATGTTTACTTTCATACCAACATTAAAATGATATATCCATATAGTTTTGCTTACCGCTATGAAGGAATTTGGGACTTAGTCCTATGCATAGCCTTAACCACTTGATCAAAGGAGTCATGTAAGAAAAATAAAGGTAAAGGGGTAGGTTATACCCCTCTGCGAAAACATTTGAAATAATAAGGAAGTGGTTGGGGGTAAGTACTTTCCATTTTAATATTGATGTAACGATTATTTGAAAAGCCAACGTCCCGTGCTATCTGTTCATTGACTCCACTTGTCTCATATGGAATTCTGACTAAATATTATCTTAACGAGGTTGGTGTTAGTTAGGTTGAAACATACCTTAAATGAGGAGGTGCTTCTTCATCCATAACCCATTAATTGGACTAGTAGGAACAATTCATTCAAGAGTTAAAACCCTGACCCGACCATTAATGGACCCTGATGTGTGCGAGAGTCGAGGCCATCACCTGACCCTGCATCCATTCTAGATGTGCCAAGTTCCCTTCTTCACATGTCCAACCCTTCCTTCGTACCTGCGACATTTAATTCACACGGTGAGGATTTTCTTTGGGTTATAGTGGTTCATTTTGGTAACGAATAAATTCACAGAGGATTTGGTTCTACGACTCTAAAATGTTGTCGAAGGAAAGCTGGGGAACTTCCATCGTGGAGGAATTATCTTTCATCCATCCTCTTGGTAAGATTTGTGCCCCCACTATAACATTTAACTATTATTAAATGTAACGTCTCTCCCATTTTGTTACGACATCAAGCCTCACATAACAAGTGCAATTTTATTTTATTTTTTTCTGTGTGTGTGCGTGTAGAAAGGTAATAATGAAATTATACTCAACATCACAACACAAAGATGTACACAACCCATAAAAATCACACAACAACAACATAACGATCAATCATAAAAGCACATCAAGCACCTAGAAGCAACGTACGACATTCAACCGATGAAGAATAAGAATGACTCTCCGCTCATCCTACCCTGCAATGGTTAGGACCTCTAGGACACATAAGAAACGCTCAAGCCCAGGTTCCCATCGATTTTGACCATTTAAGGTCTCAGGGTTGGCGAATGTTCTTAGGAACAAGGAGGTGTCTACATCCCACCCCAAAACAAACAAGTCCAAGCCGACTAAGCTAAATGACAACATTAAGATCATCCAGGACACCTCCTTCCTACTAAAATCAAAATTTTATAAATCTTTCAAGAATATTTAAAGTCGACCTTATAAAGTATTTTACATAAAGTAGACATTGAAATGTTTGATTTACGCCCCTATTGAAAACTATGTTATTTTATATAAAGTAGCATATTATACACACTTACACTCTAAATTGTTACAATAATGGAATCCAATGAAAGAATTATCTAATGAAGGTATAACTTTGACTACTTACTTCCAATAAAATCCAATTTTATAAGTTTTTCAAAAATATTTAAAAGTATTTTAATGAACACAAAATTGACATATCTTTAATAGAATCTAATGACAAACTATAACTTGACCATCGGCTTCCAATAAAATCTTATATCTTTTTCAATAATATTTGAAGGCAACTCAAGAATTTTACTTAGGACGAACATTGAAATATTTAATTTCTTGTCCACAATGAAAACTATGTTAATCCATATCAAGCCACATCTTATACCTAGTTACACTTAAGTGTTCCAATAATAAAATCTGATGATAAAGTATAACTTTGAAATCTCGCTTCCAATAAAAATCCAATCTTATAAATCCTGATGAATATTTGAAAGATACTCTTATAAAACATTCTACTTAATATGGACCTTGAATTATTTTATTTATAGCCCACATTGAAACTATATTATTTAATACAAATGATATTTTGATATACATCTACACTCTAAAAACACTACAATGGAAGAATCTAGTAAAATGATTTTCATTAAAAATTGAATTGTTACTACTAACCTCTAATAAAAACCCAAATCTTATTTTCAAGGCATTATGCTAAAACCATTAACTAACCATTATCAAGCAATAATTCGCTAAAAGGAAAGACACCCAGGTATACAGATTCTGTCCAAAAATTAGCAAGAGGCACAGGTGGGTACGGTTGTCTAAGTGTTTAAGGTTCAAATATAAATTTATTGCCATTGCAATAACTTCCATTTAATAATTTACTGCAAAATCAACTGTCATTTCAAACTGTCATTTCAACTATCAATTAATAATTTAATTCCATTTCACACTATCACTTAATAATAAGAAATTTTACTATCATTTAAAACTTTACGACCACCCCCAGGACGTCACGCAATCGTTGTAGGTGTGTTGCTTGTGCAAGGAGTTACAAGCAGGTTGATCAAGAATTTACCACGCTAAATCAAGACTGTCTTAGGGATTACTGAAAATGCAGATCATAGGGCGAACGCGTAGACCATCCCCTTCAAGAATTTGCTACTGATAACAAGGGGGGGGGGGGAACGCGGCACCAGGATTCCATTCATGATCATAAGGAACGGACAAGACTGAAGGCACAGATTCTTCTGGTAGTCTTACCCCGAATTTCATCAAGGAGATGGGCACGAAGGTCAAAGCAGTGTCTTCCAAAACAGTCCTGAATATCATAAATGAGATAGGCTCGATCAATACAGTATCGTTATCGCTACCTAAGATATCAATTATAGCCATGAGACATGAAGCTCACATGGAATAGATGTCGTTCAAGTAGAAAGTTTTAACTAGATATCCCATCTTATAACAATTATCCTTTGAAACTTGACTAGATTCGTCCTTCCTTCCAAAATTCATGGGCAGTCCAAAAATCATGGGAATCTTGGGAGGGTGCAGAGCCTTTACCCTTCTGAAAATGCAATGGGCAACGAAACTACGATAAGGGAAATCCAAATGCAGAGTGCTCTAAAAATTGCATAGGAAATTATGATTCTCAGGAAAAAGAAAAAAAAAATAAGAAGAAGTAAGTTGGGATACATCCCTTGGATAACGCAGAGGAGGAAAGATAACGAATGGAATCCATGCATGTAAACGATGAGCAAAAGGAGGATGCACCGAGCAAGGATTCTTCAACGAAACACAACAACCCAAGGAAAAATTATTGAGGGAACAAGGGTAAATTTTAAGTAAACGCAGAGGTAAAAAGTCAAAATTAAACCATTTCAATATGTGGCATCAGTCCAGCGATGAGCCCAGGGAAATGAGTTGAGAATTCATTAAAAATCATGAATATGATGGGAAAATACAAACTTTTTGCAATAACCAGAGATAAAAGATAACAGTTAATAAAACACAAGAGCTTTAGTAAAACATTTATCTAATCCAGAGATCAGATGCATCACATTGCGGGAAGGGATTGAAGGCATAGAATAAAAACATAAAGGAACAAATATTCTCCCTTGCAGAAGAAAAAAAGTAGGAGAGAAAAAAGAACGTGGTGCATTCTAATCATAAGCAAGACGCAGAGTTATAATTCTCCATTAACACATAAAACTCAGGCTTAATATTTTATCCATCCACTCCTGAGAGTGCAGAGTTAAAAATTTGGGGATAGGGGTTATAACAGTGATGGAAGTACTCAATATAGGAAGGCGCAATGACCATCAATCAAGCAAGAGAAACCACTAGGTAGACGGCTAACAGGTGTGCCCTTCTCTCATCATCCTTGTAAAGAAAAGCAGGGAATTGAGATCCATAGGTCTTTTAACGCCAAGGCGATGACCGTAGATTAGGCTCCTGGCCGACTGCTCAGGCGAGGACTGGCGAGCTAGGGACGAAAGCTAAGAAATGACAAAGGACACAATAAATCACATTAAAGTGGTCAAGACAAGTGGGAAAACGAAGGCCAAGGGAGACATTAGTACATTTGGGTCAAATTATGACAGTGCGTTCGACGCAATTGCCACTTTATATTGTCGGGAGAACGACAAACAACAGAACCCCTCAAATGTCATTTCACATGACGTTTCTTTTTCGACGACATAGATTTCGTCATTATTGCGATGTCTTGGAGGTGGCAAGACCGACGTATGGAACATGGCAAGAGAGACGTCTAGAACGTGGAAAGAGAGACGTCTAAAACGTGGCAAGACCGATGTCTTGAACGTGGCAATAGAGA
The DNA here is from genome assembly GCA_009831015.1 of Picea engelmannii. Classification (NCBI taxonomy): domain Eukaryota; kingdom Viridiplantae; phylum Streptophyta; class Pinopsida; order Pinales; family Pinaceae; genus Picea; species Picea engelmannii. Next base: position 65,157 of record ML831096.1, on the reverse strand, counting down.
CATCTGAAACGTGGCAAGAGAGACGTCTAAAACATGGCAAGACCGACTTCCTGAACGTGGCAAGAGAGACATCTGAAACGTGGAAAGAGAGAAATTTGAAACGTGGCAAGAGAGACGTCTAAAACATGGCAAGACTGACGTCTTGAATGTGGCAAGAGAGACATCTGAAACGTGGCAAGAGAGACGTCTAAAACATGGCAAGACCGACGTCTTGAACGTGGCAAGAGAGATATCTTGAACGTGGCAAGACTGACATCTTGAATGTGGCAAGATAGACGTCTAGAACGTGGGAAGAGAGACGTTAAGAGGTATCATCTCCGACGTGGTTGCTATGGGAGCAACACTCCAAGATGTCGCAATAGAGACTATGTTGTAGATATTTAAAAAAAAATACAATATCAATACTAAGAGGGACAGGTACATTAACATTTGCTAAGATACTAGCCATATCAATATTTAAATCTATATCATCGGTCTTAGGCAAGGCTGGTTGAGGAGGAGGACTATCTTCCAATGGTAAAGGGGGTCTTGTCTAATGAGGTTTAGGATCACTAGGATATGTCTCGGGTGTGTTATCACACGAACTCGCAATTGTTGAGCTAAAGTCCAAAAGCTCAAGTGAAATCACCCATAATAAGACTGCAAAAATATACTAGAGAGTAAGTCCTTGTTTTTAGATAGGATCAAAATAATATTGTACTTTCTTGGGTATGTCGAAACAAGTTCCATCCAATACAAGATCCTATATACCAATGAGATAGTTGAGCAACAGAAATTCCAGAGCCTTCATTGAAACCTCTGACAATGTGTTTGACATTTAGCAGAAAATTATATCATCAATAATACAACTTGAATTCATTGCAGGTATTGCTTTGTATCCTTTGTCTAGCACAACAAATTCACACGTAGCATGCAAGTGTTCTGTATATATACATTGAGAAGAAGAGAAAATTCATAGAATGCAAATTGTAGCAATTCGAAACAACCATAACAGATTTGGACTCCATATATAAATCTCATAATCTCTCATGCCAAGACATTTGAAAATGCCAAACCATGTAAAATTCAATATCCCAATACTCGGTCAGAACAAGGGGCGAAAAAAGACAAATTTAAATACTTCAACAACTATAGCAGATTTGGCCTGCAG
>ML831096.1:30178-47782 GCA_009831015.1 Picea engelmannii | reverse complement strand
TCCCATACTCCATTATGCTAGTTTTATCTAGTTGATGTTGTCATTGGTTTTACTAATTTTGGGGACTTATGAGATTGACTTCAATTTTCAATGGTTCTTTCCCTTTTGGATTTGTACAGACAATCTATTAGACACCAACAGTTGCAACTATAGATGTGGGATCAAACCAAACAAAACTACAACCACACCTGTGCAAACAGATTGTTGCCCCCACATTAGGTACTCATCTAGCTACCAGCCCCACAACATCCGGTACTATAACATCCAATAAGACACGATTGAAACGTTTTGTGGAATATGTTACTCAACTTGGTGGTGCAGAGATTGAGTAATGCAGGACCTTCAAAAGGCTAAAGCTTTAAATCATGGATCCTTGTTTATGAGTTCTAATCCAAAATCTATATTCTTTCTGCACTGTCGCTTGAATATAGGAGCCACTCCAAAAGGCGTTTTAAAGTTTATGGACTCAGAAGAGATAAGAAGAGATAATTTTCACTATAAACTCTATTCATTTCATCATAGAAATATATTTACAATACAAATTTTATCCCAAATTTGGACTACTAAGTATAGGGATTATCCTCATGTTAAAAATAGGCTAACTCAAAATTGGTTTGGCCCCTCTAAAATTGTCACTCAGTTCTAAATTTATCCCTTCTTAGATTTTTAGAAAAGTAGGTTGTCCAAACTAAAATCAGGCATTAGATCTTTAGCAACCCCCCTCAATGACCATTTTTAAACTTTTTCCCAAGGTGTAGGGACCACGTATTTGATAGGTTTCAAACCAGAGACCGATGTTTCTGAGCCTAGGTGATGTTGAGGTCTGTTGTCCACGAAATTGCATGAAAATACAAGGGAATACTCAGAACCCACGCTATTCAATAGGGGGACCTCCCACATAAATTTAGTTTACTGGTATTTTTTTTAGCAAACAAATCCAATCCCAAGATCGAGTACATTTTTATTCAGCGATGTATTCCAAATGGATCTGTGAGTAGGAGGAAGGCCAAAGAGATAGAAAGGAGCCTAAGAAGACAAAAGCAGAAAAATAAAAACAAGGTTTCTAATGGCATCCAATCTGGAAATGACAATGAGGGTGAAGAACAAAGTGAGGGTGAAGAGAAAAATGACAAGGAAACAACAAGGTATCTTAACATTGTTGAAGTGTTTTGATGGATTTTTTATAGATAGGGTTCCAAGAGTTTTCTTCATTGGTTTAAATTGTGTTCCGGAGAATTGTAATTTTGGCTGGATCACTGCTCTCCCCAGGCCGCGCGCACGCCCACTGGTGCGCCTCCCTTTCTCCTGCCCTCTCACCATGGCCCCAAGAGGGGGTCCTATGGCTCCCCCAGCCCCTCTCCCTCCCGATATAGAAGCTTTCAGGAAGAAGGTCATTGCATGCAAAAAACGTCCTGCCTCAGATTCGCAATAGAAATTTGTTAAAAAATTGGACAACATCCCTTCAATCGACCTACCAGCCAAAGAAACCTGTAGATATTCTCTGACCTTGGATGAGAGGGGGATCATTGGGCAGTTCATGAGATTATGGCCTTCCCCCAAATTAGTAGACACATGGGTGCAGAGGAACTGGAGAACCCTAGTAAAAGAAGGCATCAAAATCCATCTGGTTGGCAGGGGATCCTACATCTTTGTTTTTGACAATCCAAAAGACAGAAACCTCATCTTCAGGAACAAACCATATTTTATGGCCCCTCAAGGTCTGTATCTGAAAAAATGGTCCCCAGATTTCGATCCAAAGCATGATGTTCCCTTAGTTGTTCCGGTCTAGGTGTGTCTTCCTCATTTACTCCTGCATTGCTGGAATCCGAAGTCTCTAGAATCCATTGGAAACACCCTTGGGAAATACAAATACAGAGCAGACAGAAGGGAACAATACTCCTATGAAAGAATATGCATGGAAGTCGATCTCGAGGTGGGGCTCCCGAAATCCATTCAACTAAAGGTGGAAGATTGGTATTACATTCAATAACTGGACTATGAACAACTTCCATTTAAATTCAGGTATTGCCATAGCTATGGTCACTTCGCCCGACATTGCAAAAATAAAGCCGAGGAGGAGATGGAAATATTAAAATGAGACCAATGGAGACAGGTCCAGAAAGCAGCCCCGTCAAAACACAACAATAGATCCAAAGGGAAAGGGACGTCACAGGGATCTGGCACCCCTCGGCAGAGAAAGCCCTAGGGGAAGGGAGCTCATCCCCCCCAATCCCAGAGGCTTCCAAAAATCCCTTCGAAATCCTCAGCAACTCCCCAGAAATCTCGGACCCAATGATCGAGGAACTTGAACAACATATCCTCTCTCCCAGAACAGGAATCAATAACGTTGAGATCATTTCTAGCCTCCCAACTGGAACCTCCTCCTCCCCTTCCTATGCAGATATAATAAAAAATAAACCACTAAAAATCTGCAGATCCTTGAAGGACGAGTCTTTGGAGAGACCCTCAAAAAGAGCAGGGAGAAAATCCTATAAAGAAGCAAGAGAAGAAGAAGTCGAGAGGCAAAAAATGCAAGGAATCCAGCCCACCATTGAATTGTCCATTGGAAGGAATACCAGAACAAGGTCCCCCAAGGGAGGTCCTCCCCACTCTACTAAATAATGTGTATAGTCTCTTGGAATTACAGAGGCTTGGGGAATCCCTCTAAGGCTGAAGCAATTAAAGACCTTCTGAAAATTGACCTTCTCGAGATGCTCTTACTCCAAGAGATAAAAATTGAAGGGGATACCCTTCTAAAAATCAACAATCAGAAATGGAAGAAAAATGCAAGGAAAGCCATCAGTGCAAGGGGCTCTTCAGGTGGCCTTGCAACCTTGTGGGAGATGTTGATATTTGTACCTTGGGAGGTGTTCCCCATGTGATTTTGACCTCTTTAACACATGAGGGAAGGACATGACACTCTGTACCTAGTACTTTTATCTATTTTCACTTTGACTTTGGTTAAAGTGAAATTTGGTCACTTTTTGGTAAAGTAAGTATTAAATCACTTTGGGGTGATTTTGGAGACATAAGTAGACTTAGGAAACTTAACCCAAAAGTGGGTTATGATTTAGAATTGATTGGTGAGATCTCATCCATTCATTCATATTGATCTCAACCCTTGATTCTTAGGTTTCCTATTCTTTCCTAAAGAGGGTGCAAAGAGTCTAAGGAGGGCGCACTGGTTCATGGAGAGTTTTTCTCATGGGAGGAGGAGAAATCAAGTTATGGAGATGAGGTTAGATGCATGAGGTTTTGTGGAGGAGGCCACTAGATTTTCTTGTGGACAGCTTGGAGCAGCTTTCTTCATTATTTTATGGGAGCTATTCTACAGTTGAAGAGGGCGCATGAGTTTGGCAGACTTATTCCTTCCTGGTAGTATTTCTAGGCATCATATTTCAGTGAGGTTAGTTGTAGAGTGAGGGCATCAGCTGGAGCTTCATTCCTGCGGAGGGGTTTTCCATTCTGGCATCACTGATGATTTCTGGAGCATTTATAGTGGTTCTGGCAATTTACATGAGGGGCGCACCATCCAGGGGCGCATCTGCTTGAGGGAGCTTTTGTATCAACTCAGCTAGAATTTCTATTGTATCAGGTTCCATCATTTATTGTGTTTACTGTAACCTATACTTTCTTTTCCTCATATATACATTTAGATCTCAAACTGGTTTTCCCCGGGGGGGTTTTGTCCAGGGTCATGTAGACCAAAAATACCGTGTCTACAAATGCATGCTATTAGTTCTTAGATCTATTCATTATCAGCAGTTAAACGATGTATTAGGTGTGTTATATTTATTTTAGTTGCATGTACTAATTTCCTATGGAAAAAATGACATGCTAGAGCACCCAAATCGAAAATATAACCATAACAATCAGCTCAAAAGATTCATGACTGTTGGCTGTTATAAAATGACAGAAAACTAAAACAAGACAGTGAAATCTTAGAGCCTTTGCTTGGTCAAAGAAAAACCAAGAAGGGAAGCTGATAGGACCTGGAATTTTCACATGGTATCAGAGCTTCGATGGTTGATTTTTGGGACAGTTGGGACAACATATTGAGTGGCTGCCATATACTTCTTTCTGGCAGATTTTTAGGACAGCCATTGACTTCTTCAGTGGTTGTTACTTGGTAGAATTTTTCAAAGGAGTTTTGGGCAGTTTGGACACCTTGAGATCAATATCTTTTCACACCTACACAGTAGGAGTGAGGCTGACTTTTTGTGACCTCTTTTCACACCGATTTTGTTGGGAGTGAGGTCAAAGTACATTGTCTCTTTTCACACCTGTGTTGACAGGAGTGAGACAGTATGTTCCTTGGCAAAGCAACATCAGTTGGGGATTGCAAATTACCAGTGATGTCAGCATCTCAGATGCAAGTTGACGACAGGATAGCTGGGACTAGCAATTGGTCGTCATGGAAGGCCAGGATGGTCTTCATCTTGGAGGACCTCGAGCTATGGGATATAGTCGAGGCGGTTGTTCTTGCTATTCCTGTCACTGCTCTCATCTTGGTGGCAGAATACAGGAAGAGGAACAACAAGGAAAATAGGACTATTTCTGATGCAGTCCAGGATCACAGTATACCCCATGTGACGGGGAAGGCTCATGCATATCATATGTGGGAATCTTTATGCAAGCTATATGAGAGCTCTAATGAGAACCGGAATATGGTTATTCATGATCGACTCAGGGGCATTCACATGCTCAAGGACGAGTCGCTGACTTCATTCCTTGGTAGATTCACTTAGATCAGAGACGAGCTTGGATCCGTCAGTGAGGTTTTTGAACCCAAATATTTGGTGAGGCAAGATTTGAATAGTTTCACCAAACCGTGGGGTCCATTTATACGTGGAATAGTTGCCAAAGAGGCCTTACCCACATGGGAGAAGATGTGGGATGACTTCGTCTAGGAGGAGATCAGATTAGCATTAGAGGCTTCTGGACAGAGGCAGTAGCAGCAGCAGCAGATTGGTCGGGATGAGGAGGATCTTGCTCTTTGGGAAAAGGGCAAGAATAAGGCTGACCGGGGTGGTCGACAAGGTCCCAAGACTGGGGGCCTACCACAGAGGAGTGGAGGAGCAGAGAGAAGCAATGGTCAGGGCAGTGGTCAGGGTAGAGATATGAGAAAAGTGAAGTGCTTTGTTTGTAAGAAGTTCGGGCAGTGTGTTGGACAGTGTCTGAAAAGGAAGAAGAAGAAGGGTGGCATAGCAGCTACAATAGAGGAGACAAACTTTCAGACTCAGTTTCAGAAAGAATGTGCTTTTCATGTGTGCTGCAGTTTGGTTGAGTATTCACCACATATATGGTATATTGATAGTGGGGCATCGAGCCACATTACTGGTATTCGAGAGAATTTCTCTAACCTCAGAGACATTGAGGTCAGGATAGATATCTCTCTTGGAGATAACAGGATAGTCACAGTTGTTGGGATTGGCATAGTTTCTTTTAGGAGAGAGAACCTGCCACCTATATTGTTTACTGATGTTCTTTTCGTCCCTGGGATGAAGAAGAACTTGATTTCAGTTTCCACCCTCCAGGACAGAGGTTTTGAGGTTTCATTTAGGGGCACCGAGGCACTGATATATCCTCGAGGGTGTTCTATAGACTCATGATAGTTGATTGGAGTGAGAGAGGGAGATCTGTATAGATTACTTTTTCAGCCACTTCTTGCATTGGTGGCTAGTAGCGACAATAGTGGACAATTGTGTGAGTTGTGGCATCGTAGGATGGCTCACCTACATCATGGGGCTCTTGGAGGACTGAGAGAGGTTGTGACCGGAGTGCCATAGATCAACATAGAGAATCAAGATGTTTGCAGAGGGTGTGCGCTTGGCAAGTTTGCCAAGGCATCGTTCCCTAGCAGTGACAGCAGGTCAATTGGGATACTAGATTTAGTACACACGGATGTGTGTGGGCCCATGTATCAGAAGTCCTTGAGTGGTTGTGAGGATTATCTCACATTTATTTATGACTACTCAAGGAAGACTTGGATCTATTTCCTTAAGGCCAAGAGTGAGGTCTTCACACGGTTCCAAGAGCTCAGGGCTCTTGTGGAGAACCAGTCGAGAAAGAGGATCAAAGTGTTGTGGTCGGATAACGAGGGAGAGTATTCCTCGAGAAAGTTTGCAGACTTCTATGCATAGCATGGCATCATGAGACATATGATCGTACCTTACAACCCCCAGCAGAATGGGGTTGCCGAGTGGAAGAATCGAGCTATTACTGGTGCAGGGAGATCCATGTTGCATGATCAGAGTTTGCCTTTGTATTTATGGGCAGAGGCATGTGCTACTGCAGTTTATCTACAGAATAGGAGCCCCCATAGGATTTTGGGGAAGCTGACTCCTAAGGATACCTTCACTGATAGGAGGCGTGATGTCTAGCATATCAGGATCTTTGGATGTTCAACTTTCTCTCATGTCCCCTCGGAGAGGAGGACGAAGCTAGACCCCACAACCCAGCAGGGGATTCTAGTTGGATACTTAGAGGTGTCGAAAGCCTATCGCATCTACATTTTTCCACTTAGGAAAGTGGCGGTGAACAGAGATGTTAGATTTGAGGAGGATAAGGCTTTTGCAAGATCTCTTGAGTCGAGCTGAGGAGTTGAGGATAATACAGAGTTTCCAGTTGCAATCTCAGAGGGAGCACAACCTCAGTGGTTAGGTACACCAGTATCAGGGGTGACAGGGTCACCATGCACAACTTTAGGGTCACAGTCAGAGCATGTTTAGTCAGATGGGGCACAGCCTTCAGAGGGAGGTCAGACTTCAGGATCACAGAGTGTTGAGGCGAGTCCTGAGGCCATTAATCTTGGGTAGATAGACCTTACTTCTCCATTGACCACTTCAGGGAAGAGGAGACCTAGATGGTTTCAGGAGACCCTGAAAGAGGCCATAGAGAATGTAGGGGAACCCAAGAGTTAGATTAGACAGAGGAGGCCACCAGTCAAATTGGGAGCATACTTAGCACTTGTGACTACTATCAGGGATATTGAGCCACAGACTTTTGCGCAGGCAGTGGATCATCAGGTTTGGAGAGAGGCCATGGTCGAGGAGTATGACTCCATTGTGCGCAATGATGTTTGGGATGTGGTTCTGAGGCCAGTGGGGAAGTCAGTTGTGACTTCCATATGGTTGTACAAGACCAAGATTGATGCAGATGGAAGCGTAGAGAAACACAAGGCTTGTTTTGTAGCACGAGGCTTCTCACAGATTGAGGGAGTCGACTATGATGAGACTTTCGCACCAGTTGCGAGATACACTTCTATCAGGACTATCATTGCCATCACGACAGAGTTGGGTTGGCACATTCATCAGATGGATGTGAAAACCACATTTCTAAATGGCTTTGTTTAGGAGGAGGTGTACATAGAGCAGCCACATGGTTTTGAGGTGAGTGACAGGGAGACTCATGTGTGCCTTTTGAGAAAGGCACTATATGGACTAAACCAATCTCCCCGAGCTTGGTATTCATGGATTTATACCTATTTTCTTTAGATGGGCTTCAAGAGGAGCGATGTTGATCCAAACCTCTATTTCATCATTAGAGGTGAGGACACGCTCATTCTCATTTTGTATGTGGATGAGTTATTCATCACTGGAGCCGAGGATCTCATAGCGGAGTGCAAGCTGGGACTTTCATCAGAGTTTGAGATGAGTGATATTGGATTGATGCACTACTTTCTGGGTATGGAGGTATGGCAGGAGGAGGGTCACATATTTCTCGGGTAGGGGAAGTATGCAGCAGATATTCTGAGTAGATTTCAAATGGAGGACTACAGACCTATGTCTACACCTATGATCACCAACTGGAAGAATCTTAGTGCATCAGATATCCAGTTGGTGGATGCCACAACATACAGGCAATTGATCAGTTCACTTATGTATATGGTTAACACCAGACCAGATATATGTTTTGTCGTGAACACCCTCAGCCAGTACATGGTCGAGCTGAGGAGTGTTCACATGGTTGGGGAAAAACACATATTGAGATATGTTGTTGGGATAGTGGAATTTGGCCTAGATTATGTCAGGGGAGATGGAGTCAGTTTGGTTGGCTACACAGATTCAGACTGGGCAGGATGCGCTGCTGACAGGAAAAGCACTTCAGGGTGCTGCTTCAGTTTGGAGTCAGGACTTGCTTCCTAGTTCAACAGGAAGCAGAAGTCAGTTGCTTTGAGTTCAGTCCAGGCAGAGTATATGGAAACCAGTCAGGCCAGTTGTGAGGCCATTTAGCTTCGCAAGATGTTGGTTGGTTTATTCGGTCAGGAGATGGCTCCTACTGTCATTCACTGTGATAATCAGAGTTGAATAAAACTCTCTGAGAATCCAGTGTTTCATGACCAGTCGAAGCATATTGAGATCAGGTACCACTTCATTCACAATTGGGTTCAGAGAGGGGTAGTTCAGTTGCAGTATATATCTACAGATGAGCAGGTAGCAGATATTCTCACCAAGGCCCTGCCATGGGGCAAGCATGTCTTTTTCAGAGACAAGATGGGCTTGGTGAGGAACACCTTCCTCGGTAAGAGGGAGTGTTGAGATTTGTACCTTGGGAGGTGTTACCCATGTGCTTTTGACCTCTTTAGCACATGAGGGAAGGACATGACACTTTGTACCTAGTACTTTTGTCTATTTTCACTTTGACTTTAGTTAAAGTTAAATTTGGTCACTTTTTGGTAAAGTGAGTATTAAATCACTTTGGGGTGATTTTGGAGACATAAGTAGACTTAGGAAACTTAACCCAAAAGTGGGTTATGATTTAGAATTGATTGGTGAGATCTCATCCATTCATTTGGATTGATCTCAACCCTTGATTCTTAGGTTTCCTATTCTTTCCTAAAGAGGGTGCAAAGGGTCTAAGGAGGGCGCACTGGTTCATGGAGAGTTTTTCTTATAGGAGGAGGAGAACTCAAGATATGGAGATGAGGTCATATTCATGAGGTTTTGTGGAAGAGACCGCTATCTTTCCTTGTGGACAGCTTGGAGCAGCTTGCTGCATTATTTTATGGGAGCTATTCTATAGTTGAGGAGGGTGCATGAGTTTGGCAGACTTATTCCTTCCTGGTAGGATTTCTAGCCATCAAATTTCAGTGAGGTCAGTTGCAAAGTGAGGACATCATGTGGAGCTTCATTCTTGTGGAGGGGTTTTCCATTCTGGCATCACAGATGATTTCTGGACCATTTACAGTGGTTCTAGCAGTTTACATGAGGAGCACACCATCCAGGGGCACATTTGCTTGAGGGATCTTGTGTATCAACTCAGTTGGAGTTGCTATTGTATAAAGTTCCATCATTTATTGTGTTTACTGTAACCTATACTTGATTTTCCTCATATATACATTTAGATCTCAAACTCGTTTTCCCCAGGGGGGTTTGTCAAGGGTCATGTTGCCCAAAAATATTGTGTCTACAAAGGCATGCTATTGTTGGTCACTATAATTGCTTAATTGATTCAAACAATCAAGTGATACATAAATTGTCAACGTAGGGAAGTCTGTTTATTTCAAAGATAACCACGCACTATATATGCTCAATTCCAAAAGAAAATTAGAGTTGTAGTAAAGAAACGTATACTAATCACACTTGCTTTGAATGAACTGAAGTTCTGATTTAAATCACAGGAAAGCAACCTACCTATTGCAGATCTTAAAGATTAATCTAAGAATCATGGATTACATTAAAATAACACTTGCAACAGGAAAGAACAACTATTCTGCAACCAGAGAACAAGACCCTTACTCTCAAACAGAGACTTCAATACTTTAATTCTGATTAACACTCTTTCATGAAAACAATAATGCAGAGAAAGTTTAACTCTATATAGCAGAGAACAAGGCCATCTAATTCCTTCCTTTCTAAGAAGGAACCTTAAGCCCTATCCCTGATTAGCACACTTGTGAAAATAACTGAGATCTATAGAGAACTAGATCTCCTAATTCCTTCCTTTCTGAGCACGAACCTTTAACCCAGTTTCTGGCTATCACACTTGCATAAGTAATTGAAATCTACAGAGAATAAGATGTTCTGATCCCTACCTCTCTGAGCAGGAACCCTTAACCCAGTCTCTGGCTAGCACACTTGTAGGAGTAATTGAAATCTACCGAGAACAAGATGTTCTGATCCCTTCCTCTCTAAGCAGGAACCCTTACCCCAGTCTCTGGCTAGCACATTATAGAAGTAATTGAAATCTACAGAGAACGGGATGTTTCGATCCCTTCCTCTCTGAGAAGGAACCCTTAACCAAGTCTCTGGCTAGCACACTTGCAGGAGTAATTGAAATCTACAGAGAACAAGATGTTCCGATCCCTTCCTCTCTGAGCAGGAACCCTTAACCCAGTCTATAGCTAGCACACTTACAGAAGTAATTGAAATCTACAGAGAACAGGATATTCTGATTCCTTCCTTTCTAAGCAGGAACCCTTAACCTAATTTTTGGCTAGCCTCATAAAATCATCACATAAGATCGCTAATAAAAAGAATTACAAATTTCATTCAATAAACTAAGACAAAGTTCAGTAGTGTTTTAGCAAAGCGGAATTCATTAAAAGTAGTGTTTCAGCAAACAAAAGTTAATCAAAGAACAAACAAAGATTGTACTAACACACTCCTAAAACTAATGGGTGAAACTTGTGAAGAAGGTGGGCCCTCCCTTCTCACAAGATTCCCCTTAAACGAGAAAGCTAGAGAAGGATACTCAAAGCAGTCTTTTATTCATGTGTCAAAATATCATATTACAATCTGGAAGTGGAATATGTCCCTCTCTCTGAAGCTTCTTCAATACATAAAACTTGGATCCCTCGAATGATGATTTCCTCTTATTTAAAGAGGGAACCCCTTCGATACAATAAATTACAATGTGTATCTGAGTCCTATATTTAGTCGGATCTACTTTCTAAACTAGAATAGGATATCCTAGTCTCGCGCAACAAAATGCTATTATAGGAGCTGAATGAGGTATTGTTGTTACAGCTGGTGTAACAACCTCTTCTCATTGTTGCTAATGTTGTTTTAGCATCGCAATTCACGGGATATTTCAGCCACGTGAATTGCACTCTTGACTGTGTCGACATTCTTGTGTAGGAGCGATGGTTAGAGCTTTGTTGACCACTGACTATAACGACTTCCTTAGTGTTTCAGCATCATTGGTCCTGGCAGTTTCCTCTGTGTTTCAGCATCTGCAACTCTGGACTGTGTAACGGCTCCGTGTTTCAGCATCTGCGACCTCGGACTGTATAATAGCTCCGTGTTTCAGCATCTGCGACCTTGGACTGTATAGCAGCTCCATGTTTCAGCATCAGTTATGTGTTCTAGCAACAACGACCTTGGACAGTTCTATGTTTCAGCAATAGGCCTCAAATGCTAATCTGCAGTTTTGAACACTTATGCATTTCTAATCAATGGTCAAGTACAAGAGTGATGTAAAATATTATGCAAAACAGATTAAATGTATAGTAATGAGAAGGGATGTTGTATACCTTTGGGATGATCAGATAAAGCGATAATATGAGTCTAAATATGGGTGATCAAGAGTATAATAGCGGCAAAAAGTATAGGCAAAAAGGTACATTGTGTGGTTCTAACATCCCCCCCAACTCAAGGTGTTGCGTGTCCTCAGGAAACTCACTCTGAATCAGAGTCTGGATACCGACTCTGATCATGTAAATTACTCAAGCAGTAATTGTGGGAGGTACTGTCCGTTGGCATTTTGAACCCTTGCACCTGCTGTAATCTTTGCCATGCTGTTGTTTCTGCCTTCTTAGGTAGCTTATAACTGACTTGATACCTTTCTATTGGCAACCAGAGGATGGGAAAATAAAACCGGTACCCTATCCAATTTTCATCACAATGTCTAAAACACTGGATGTAGTTGGGTATCCTGGAAATTGCTACTTCTAGGTTGGCAGAACCAAAAGGATTGTGATGTTGTCTCTTCTCCGTAGATTGCTACCAAAACAGGTTATTGGCCTGGAGGGCAGGAATCTCTATGGATCTCATGATGTGCTCAGAATCCTGGAGCACTTCTGATTATAGCTACTGAACATGTTCAATCACCCCTGGTTGTTTTAAGAACTCATAATATTTTGTGATAAAAGTGGTTGCCTTTTGTGGTTCTGGTCTAATCCAGAGGAGGCGATTATCTTCATTGTGCTTAGCATCCAAAAAGTCATCTTGCCACAAAATCTGACTAGAGAGAAAGGAAGTAAATGCTCAAAGTTGGATGTCCCCAACAAGGGGATTTATGTTTAGCAACTTGTTTTCTGGAATAGCCTCATTATGAAAGTATGCCTCACAGAGGAAGTGCTGATCCCTGGTAGAGACAGCTACAAAAGTTTTGACAAAATATGTTGGTTGTATTACTCCATGGGGTTTACCTTCTATAATGGATTTGATCTGAAACCATGTGAGTCTCTCCATAAGGAATAAGGAGTAGTTGCAAGATGGATTTCTTGTGGCCAGTAGCTTCTGCACCAAATCAAATACCAGGACCAATCTGCCTTTCAATTCTTTGTTCTTCTTCTTAAGATCACGAGCTTCCTGGCGTGTCTGTTCTAATGCTTCCCAATTTGAGTAAGTATGGTTGATCCAGATTTGTTTGTGCACTTGCAGGTTTTTGGCTTGAGTTTCAACATACTCTTTCTTCCATTTTTGTATTTCTGCGTGCTCATCCCATAGATGAGTCTGTGTTTCAGCGTTGGAAGTAGTGGGATGAGGTAAGGTTTGAGTGGATTGTTCCCTGGAAGTGGGGAGATTAATCTGGTTGGGAGGTGTGAATTCCTTCATAGGCACTGTGTGTACAGCCTTGTTGACAAAGCTAGGGGCTTCGTTTGTTGCAATACAGGGCTCGATATTAAGCTTGGGAGGGCCTGTTGGTTCTTGTGTTGCAGCAGGTTCAGTCTTAATCTTGGGAGGGCCTGCTGGTTCTTGTGTTGCAGCAGGTTCTTCCTTGGCTACAAAGGGTGAAAGAATAGGGGTTTCTCCTAGCACTGGGACTTAAATTACCTTGTAGCCTTCTTGATAGTAAATATCTCCACATTGGCAACACATATATTCTTTACACAAGATCTCTGTAGGTTTTTCTGACAAGGTTGTTATACGGCCTAAGGTGTACAAATTTAGTTCATTTTCATATGCTTCCTTTGTCGTGGCTAGTTCCTGCTTATATGCTTCCAGTTCTGACTTTAAAAACTCATTTTCCTGCAAGACAGATGCCATTGTTTCTTCTGGTTGTTGGGGAGTAGCTGCAGGTATGGGAGCTGCTCCTTATGTTTCAGCTTCTTGGTGTAGGAAAAGTAAAGTTGCAACACCCTAAGCCTCTAATTCTTGTATATCAATTTCAATATCAGTAGTTGGTTCTTGTGTTTCAGCTACTGAATGGGTAGCTGGTTTTTCAGCTACTTGGCTTGAGGAGGGTAGTGTTGCAACATTCTTGGCCTCTGATTCCTGTAATTCAATTTCAAAGTCAGTGGCTGGTTCTTTTGTTTTAGCCACTGGATGGGTAGTTGGTTCTTGTGTTTCAGCCACTGGATGGGTAGTTGGTTCTTGTGTTTCAACTACTTTATTTGAAACAAATGATGTCTGGGCATCAAGTTCCTGTAAGTCCATTTCAATATCAGTGGCTGGTTCTTTTGTTTCAGCCGTAGTTGTTTCTTGTGTTTCAGCTATGGCTGGTTCTTGTGTTTCAGCCACTGAGTGGGTAGTTGGTTCTTGTGTTTCAGCTACTTTATGTGGGACAGATGATGTCGCAACATCCTGGGCATCTGGTTCTTGTGTTTCAGTGCCCGTGGTTGGAATAGGAAAAGATCCTGGGATTGGGGAGGTTGGAGGTGTACGGGGTATCAGTCGAATCGGTGGGGGATCTAGGGTGGTGGTAATAAAGGGTGGCCTTGTTGAGTGTCTTGTTCTTTTTTTTCGTAAGAAGGGTGGGAAGAGGGGGGTTTGTTTTCATTTTCGTGAAGGTATTTCTTCAATGATGGGGCAGGAGGAATTATCTGGTTCAAAGTCATCACTAAGAATATGAAGGGTGGGAGTGGATGACTCTGGTAAGATATGTGGCGGATTTGGTAGGGTAGGGGAATTGACTGGACTGGTTGGGCTATTGGGTACTTCGGGGGAGTCTGGGGGGTTTTGCGGTTGCTACTCCTGAGGAATTTTGGTAGCTGGTTGGGGGTTTATGGGTGGGTTATTTAGTGGACGATTTTGTTGATCAAAACCTCTATGGATGAGCAATTGAACAAGATCGTGGTGGGTGAGTGAAAGGGTTGGATCTTTGGCCTTTCTACAGTAATGTGCCATATTTTTCAAACAGCCCAGCAAATAATAGAGAATATTGACCCGTCTGTTATGCCTTAAATGAGAAAGTAGAAGAAAGTTGTGCTGATAGACTACCTGATATCGAACTTCACAGGTCAGGTAATGCTTGATGAATCTGGCAACTTCCGGCCATGGGGGTGGAAATGAGCTGAGTTGAATACCCCTGCCTTTCAATTCAATTCGTTCCTCGGGCAAGAAGAAGTTCTGCTGAACATTCCTGATGATATTCTTTCGGCTGAACATGTGAGTGCCGTCGATAGGGAGGCCTGAGACCTCTACTATATCTTCTTCTGTTACAGATATTCAGAACCCTTTGATGATAGAATGGTCCTCCTGAAGATTTTGGGTGAACTGTAGGACTTGTTGTTCATTATATCCCTGAAGTCTATGAAATTAATTGAGCCACCCTGCTTGCTGGAAGATTTGATACACTGCTGGATAGTGTTCTAGCAGCGCTGCGGTGGCGGGCTCATTCCGTATGACAGATCCTCCCATGGATACTAGCTCAGTAAGATACAACGTCGAGAGTTTGTGTATCAGCTTCTGCACATAGTGAGTTTTCAGAGAGACTTATGCAGGAATAGTGGTTAAATGCGCGAAAGGGTGGTGAAATGGGGATGGCGGCGGTGAAATCGGGTGAAATGATGGTATCACGGATTTGATGTGTACTTCCCCTCCCGTCAAGTGCGGCTAGTAATGATTGCACTTGAATGGTCATAATGATTTAGAATCTTTCTCATTAACTATAGCCTAACTGAATTACATAAAATTTATATACCTCGCCTTACTATTTGATTCGTTCTTCAAACAAGATATCATGCTTGTGCATGGTAGTCCTGTCATGGTGGAGACCTTTGATCTAATAGATAAATTGTGTCGAGGGTTTGCTGACTAGAAGGACAAAATATAATCTGAGGGCGTAAAATCTTGCTGACAGATGATGGTGAAAGACTAGTGTTTCAGAAACAGAGAAGAACGAAACAATTGTTGTAGATGAAGAACTGTTGAGAAATGGTGTTTCCGTATCGGAAGAAAGTCAAAAGTGTTGAACGGTGGTGTTTCAGCATCGGAAGAAAGTCAAAAGTGTTGAACGGTGGTGTTTCAACATCGGGAAAAATTCAAAAGTGTTGAACAATGGTGTTTCAGCATCGGTAAAAAGTCGAAAGTGCTGAACAGTGGTGTTTCAGCATCGGAGAAAATGATGAAGTGTTGCTGACAATGGTGTTTCAGCAACGGAAAAGAAAAGGTGAAACAATTGTTGGACAGTGTTGTTTTGTCGATGGAGAATGGTGAGAAAATGGTGGACTATAGTGTTTTGGGAGTGGGAAGAATAAAAAATGTTGAACAGTGGTGTTTCAACATCGGGGAAAAAAGTCAATAGTAATGAACAATGGTGTTTCAGCATCGGAAAAAAAATAGTGAAAAGTTGTTTGTAATGGTGTTTTAGCAACAGAAGGGGAAAGGCGAAACAATTGCTGGACGGAGTTGTTTCATCGATGAAGGATAGTGAGGGAATGGGAAAAAGTGGCAAAAAGGTTGTCGATCCGTGATGGGGGAAAAGGTGTGAGTTTGGTGTTTCAGTAATGAAGGAAAGGGGGAGGATTGCTGACAGTGGTGTTTCGGCAATAGAGAAAAGTCAAAAGTGCGGAACGATGGTGGTTCAACATCGAAGGCAAGTGAAGAGTGTTGAACGGTGGTGTTCCAGCATCAGAAGAGAGTCAAAAGTGATGAACGGTGGTGTTTCAGCATCGTGAAGGTCAACAGTGTTGAACAGTGGTGTTTCAGCATCGTGAAAGCTTGTCTCTTTGAAGTAGGATCATCCTCTCCTAGTGGCTGTGCTTCGATCGGGAATCTACAAAAAATCGACTGTAGCATGGTATTTCTTGACAGGGATTATTAGTAAACAAAATCTAATCTAATCTAATACTAAAGAAAATTAACTTAAAAGAATTAATTGTTATTAGGGGTAGAAACCCCCTCGACGAAGAGAAAATGGGCGTCTGCCATGCATGTGGCCCTAAAATCTTCTTTAGAAATAGGTCGTTGGTACAAACGGAGCCGATGACCATTTACAAGTAATGGAGTTCTGGAGTCATTGATTGTGAGGAGCCTTATTGTTCCATTGGGGAAAACTGTGTCTACTTCGTAAGGTCCAATCCATCTTGTACGCAGTTTTCCTTGAAATTCTTTGAACCGGGAATCATACAGTACGGCCCAATTACCTTTTTGGAACTGTTTTTTTTTTATATTTTTGTCATGCCATTTTGATCTTTGTTGTTGAATTATGGTGGTTTGTTGAATGGCATCTAGTCTTTTCTCCTCTAGTTCATTAAGCTGCTGCAACCTGGCCATTTATGCATCGGTTAGATCAAGGTTGGCAGCTAAAGCAGTCCTTAAGGTTTTTATCTCAAATTCCACAGGAAAAACAACACTCTTTCCATAGACTAATTCATAGGGAGAGATTCCTGTAGTATTTCTCCAGGTAGTTCTGTAGTCCCATAGTGCTTCAAGGAGCCTGTGGGACCAATCCTTTCTACTTTCCTTCACTGTTTTTGTGAGAATGACTTCTATTACTTTGTTTGTGCTTTCCACCTGTCCATTGGCTTGGGGGTGGTATGTTGTAGTCATTCTCTACTGAATATGATATTTCTGAAGGGTGGATTTGAACCCATGAGAGTTGAAAGGAGGTCCTCCATCTGTAACTAATTCTCTTGGCATTCCAAATCTAGTGAATATGTCTTTAAATAAGAAATCTATAACTGCTTCTTCAGTCGCTCTGTGGAGTGCCTTGGCTTCCACCCATTTAGTCATGTAGTCTATGCAGACCAATATATAAACTTTTTGATTGGATGGAGGGTTGATGGGTCCTATGAAGTCTAAGGCCCATCTTTCAAATGGTTCAAGTACTACCTGGGGGTTTAATGGAATTTCATCTCTATGATTAGGTTGGCCTACTCTTTGGCAGCTATCATAGGCCTTGACACATTTCTTTGCATCTTTGAAGAGTGAGGGCCAATAGTACCCCATCTTGAGAATTTTATATGTTGTTCTTTTATCAGCAAAATGCCCTCCACAAGGGCCATCATGACAAGCTTTCAATAGATCATACACCTCATCTTCTCGAACACACCTTTAGATTTCTTGATCAACTCTTGTATGGAAAAGGTACCCACTTATCCAACTATACCGAGCACTTTGATGAATAATACTTTTTTTCTCTCGGTAGGATAGATGTGATGGAAACTTCCCTGCAACCAAGTAGTTAGCAATATCTGCATACCAAGGTGAGTAA
>ML831096.1:18030-29242 GCA_009831015.1 Picea engelmannii | reverse complement strand
GGGGAGATTCCTTTCATGTCTGTGTAATCCCATGTGAATGCTTTTTTATTTTCCCAAAGTAACTTCATTAACTGTTGTGTTTCAGCATCTGTCAAATGAGGGTTTATATTCAATGTTTTGCCAGGTTCAATTTCGACTGGTATTCTCTTGGAGGAGATGGTTTTAGGTGTTTGAGGTGGCCTTCCCGAATTGAGGTTTTCTTGATTATCAGACTCCAACAGTGCAGTTAATTGATTATGAATTTCTGGAGCGACAGAGGAGGGCTCGCAAATAAAATTATTTAAAATTTCATCCTCAGTAGAGTCTTTCAGGCTTAAATCTTGTCCGATAGTCAAAAGAGGTTGAGTAGGTTGATCCTCAAAATCTACCCATACATAATTATCATTATTAGCCAGGGGTGTAGCATGAGGATAGAGTGTAAGATGCTTAATTTCATAACCATTTGAAATTGTCATTGACCCTGATCTACAGCTGATAAAAACATTTGCTGTGGCTAGCCAAGGTCTACCCAGAATTAGAGGGTGGGCCCCCAACTTTGTTTTGGGTTGTAGCACTGTAAAGTCAACTGGATAATTCCAGGATTCCATAGAGATATTGAGGTCTTCAATGACTCCTTCTGGTTTAATTGTGGATCGATCAACCAATTCTAGGATAGTTGGGGTCTCTCTGACTTCATTTTGTAATTGTAGCAGTTGTAAGGTTTCTAAAGTCATGATATTGATGGTTGCACCTAGGTCTACCAGGACTCGAGGGATTATCGTTTTTCCAACTTGCACTGTAGCAGTAAGGTGGCTAGGATCACCATATTTGAATGGGGGAGTCTTACCTGACATTAATGTAGACAGGTCTCCCATAACATGGACTGTAAGGGGATCCTTAGTTTTCCTACCAGACTCTTTAACACAGATATCTCGCATTGTCCTAGCATCGATAGGTACGTCTCGGAGTGCTTGTAGTAGAGGAATTTTAACATATAAATTTTGTGATTCCCCTAGAAGATTAAAGGCTGGTGGTTCATGCATTTTAGTTAAGGCTAAACGCTCAGGAAATGGTGGTGTTGTTGTTTCAGCAACATTGTTAAAGGATGATTGTACATTTTCAGGTACATCATGTTCTTTTGTTTCCTCTTTATCAGAAGATGTAACATCAGCTATGGTAGGTTCCACTATTCTCCCAGATCGAAGATGAATATTGTTGCATTGCGCGGGGAGAAGAGAAAGTGTAGGCTAATTATAAATATCAATGCACTGCATAGCTTTATTATTCGGGTTGGGGTTAGGTTGTACAGGTAGTTGGGGTCTCATCGTTTGATTGTTTGGAGGAGAACCTGTTGGTAAGGAGACTGGTTGTGAGAATTGAGGTAATTGATTTTGAAAGGGGGGTTGTTGTCCTCTCCAATTTTGATTCCATTGATTCTGATATGGCTGTTGTTGTTGTGGAATCCAAGGGGTCCACATTGAGGGATCAACAAAGAGTGGGTTATTTTGCTGCATGGGTGGGCAAGTTTGTTGCATGGGTGGGTAAGTTTGTTTCATGGATGGGTAATTCATTTGATTAGTGTATTGCATTTGATTGTAGGGGGGGTAACTCATTTGATTGAAAGCAGAATAATTATTCCAATGATTAGAAGATGAAAATGGCATGTTAGAGTTCATACCTTGTCCCTGCGGTTGCCATTGTCTTCTTTGTGTCATCAGATAGACAGCTTCAACTTCTTCGTCCGTTGGTTGTAATGCTTCCTTGATCCCTGGTAAAGATGGACAATTTTGGGTATCATGATCTTTATCACATATAGTGCAGATTGGCTTTCTGTCCAGTGGACATTCTCTTCGTGGGTGCTTATCTCTGCATTGAGAACAAAAGATGGAAAAGGTTGCTCCTGCTTCTGCTTGCTTTTTCTTAATCTGCAGGGTATCCATTTGTGAGGAAAAAGAGATTAACATTTCATTTTTAAAATCTTCAAGTAAATTACCTATCTCGTCTCCTGTTGCTCCCCCACTGGCTGATTTTTGGACTCTTGAAAATGTGGTGTCCCTGCTGTTTAATCTGTTTCTTGAAGCTCCCCTTGAACATCTTTTGCATAAATTGACAATTTCATCATATGATTCCTTGGATATGTCCCCTTTTCCAAGCATGTTCAGCATATCTAGACAGCCATCCCTTACTCCTTTTAATAAAATAGTTTTGAGAATATCCTTACTTACGTTGGGATGACTGGATCTTTGTAGATTATATTGTAGCCTTTCTACAAAGTCTTCTAGATTCTTGTCCTCTTTCTGCATCATTTTAAATATCTCCTCCCTCTTTTCTCTCATTCGGCAGTAGTCATGGTATTTGTTCAGGAATTTCTATTTCATTTGGTCCCATGTTGTGATTACGTGGCCTCCAAGACTCATAAACCATCTTAGTGCATTCCCTTTTAGTGTTGCTGGAAATAACTTCAGTTTTTTAGCATTAGAAACGTAATCATAACTCCTACATAATATATCAAACTCGAACAGAAATTCATCAGGATCCTCTGAAGATAAACCATGAAAATTAGGCAATGCTAAGAGTGGAATGTTTTTCATGGGGGCTACTCCTTTAGGGAGATCGCCAATAGGAAATTCTAATGTAGAGAAAGAGTTTTCATCTTTTACCTCTCATTTAGGACCTTCCTGTTCTTCGTGATGCAATTCTTCATTGTACTCATCCATGTTTTCCTCTGTCTGCTCCCCTGCTGCACTTGCTCTGTCCTCAAAGTCTCCTACTGGCTTCTGGACTGTCTTCGGACTCCAAACTTCTTTCCCTGTTCCGAAAATTTCTTGAAATGAAGGCTAGGAGTTTTGTTTTCGAAGGTTTGGTTGTTGGACAGCAGATTCAGACTTTGATAAAATCTCATCAATGTAAGTCTTTCTTCCTCCTTTTCCTTTTCCCTTGCCACCTTTAGGGTTAGTTTCTTTGGGGTATTTCATGCAATCTTTTTATCTAAAGAAAAGAAATCATAAGTGCTTTTGAAATCTATATCTATCTTCCCCGGCAATGGCGCCAAAATGTTGGTCACTATAATTTCTTAATTGATTCAAACAATCAAGTGATACATAAATTGTCAACCCAGGGAAGTCTGTTTATTTCAAAGATAACCATGCACTATATATGTTCAATTCCAAAAGCAACTTAGAGTTGTAGTAAAGAAACTTATACTAATCACACTTGCTTTGAATGAACTGAAGTTCTGATTTAAATCACAGGAAAGCAACCTACCTATTGCAGATCTTAAAGATTAATCTAAGAATCCTGGATTACATTAAAATAACACTTGCAACAGGAAAGAACAACTATTCTGCAACCAGAGAACAGGACCCTTACTCTCAAACAGAGACTTCAATACTTTAATTCTGATTAACACTCTTTCATGAAAACAATAATACAGAGAAATTTTAACTCTATCTAGCAGAGAACAAGGCCATCTAATTCCTTCCTTTATAAGTAGGAACCTTAAGCCCTATCCCTGATTAGTATACTTGTGAAAATAACTGAGATCTATAGAGAACTGGATCTCCTGATTCCTTCCTTTCTGAGAAGGAACCTTTAACCCAGTTTCTGGCTAGCACACTTGCAGAAGTAATTGAAATCTACAGAGAACGGGATGTTCTGATCCCTTACTCTCTGAGCAGGAACCCTTAACCCAGTCTCTGGCTAGCACACTTGCAGGAGTAACTAAAATCTACCGAGAACAGGATGTTCTGATCCCTTCCTCTCTGAGCAGGAACCCTTAACCCAGTCTCTGGCTAGCACACTTGCAGAAGTAATTGAAATATACAGAGAATAGGATGTTCTGATCCCTTCCTCTCTGAGCAAGAACCCTTAACCCAGTCTCTGGCTATCACACTTGCAGGACTAATTGAAATCTACAAAGAACAGGATGTTCTGATTCCTTCCTCTCTGAGCAGGAACCCTTAACCCAGTCTCTGGCTAGCACACTTGCAGAAGTAATTGAAATCTATAGAGAACCGGATATTCTGATTCCTTCCTTTCTGAGAAGGAACCCTTAACCCAATCTCTGGCTAGCCTCATAAAATCATCACACAAGATCGCTAATAAAAGGAATTACGAATTTCATTCAATAAACTAAGACATAGTTCAGTAGTGTTTCAGCAAAGCGGAATTCATTAAAAGTAGTGTTTCAGCAAACAAAAGTTAATCAAATCATAAACAGAGATTGTACTAACACACTCCTAAAACTAATGGGTGAATCTTGTGAAGAAGGTGGGCCCTCCCTTCTCACAAGATTCCCCTGAAACGAGAAATCTAGAGAAGGATACTCAAAGCAGTTTTTTATTCATCTGTCAAAATATCATATTACAATCTGGAAATGGAGTACGTCCCTCTCTCTGAAGCTTCTTCAATACATAAAACTTGGATCCCTCGAATGATGATTTCCTCTTATTTAAAGAGGGAACCCATTCGATACAATAAATTACAATGTGTATCTGAGTCCTATATTTAGTCAGATCTACTTTCTAAACCAACATAGGATATTCTAGTCTCGCGCAACAGAATGTTATTACAGAAGCTAAATGAGGTATTGTTGTGACGGCTGGTGTAACAACTTCTTCTCCTTGCTGCTGATGTTGTTTCAGCATCGCAATTCGCGGGTTGTTTCAGCCACGTGAATTGTGCTCTTGACTGTGTCGGCATTCTTCTGTAGGAGCGACGGTTAGAGCTTTGTTGACCGCTGACTGTAACGACTTCCTTAGTGTTTCAGCATCGTCGGTCCTGGCGGTTTCCTCTGTGTTTCAACATCTGCAAGTCTGGACTGTGTAACGGCTCCGTCTTTCAGCATCTGCGACCTCGAACTGTATAACAGCTCTGTGTTTCACCATCTGTGACCTTGGACTGTATAGCAGCTCTGTGTTTCAGCATCAGTTCTGTGTTCCAGCAACAACGACCTTGGACAGTTCTGTGTTTCAGCAATAGGCCTCGAATGCTAATCTGCAGTTTTGAACACTTATGCATTTCTAATCAATGGTCAAGTACGAGAGTGATGTAAAATATTATGCAAAACAAATTAAACATATAGTAATGAGAAGGGACGTTGTATACCTTTGGGATGATCAGATAAAGTGATAGTATGAGTCTAAATATGGGTGATTAAGAGTATAATAGTGGCAAAAAGTATAGGAAAAAAGGTACATTGTGTGGTCCTAACAACTATTAGTTCTTATATTTGTTCATTATCAGCAGCTAAATGATGTATTAGTTTTGTTATGTTTATTTGAGTTACATGTACTAATTTCTTATGGCAAAAATGACATGCTAGAGCACCCAAATCGAAAATATAACCATAACAATCAACTCAAAAGATTCATGATTGTTGGCTGTGATAAAACAACAGAAAACTAAAACAAGACAGTGAAAACTTAGAGCCTTTACTTGGTCAACGACATACCAAGAAGGCAAGCTAATAGGACCTGGAATTTTCACAGGTTAAAGACAAATTCCATTTAGAAATCTCCTTCGAGACTCAGCACTAGATTTTCACTGAACTCCGACATCTCCCAAGTAAGATTTCCCTCTCACTCTTCAATATTTGTGTTCATTTTAAGTACTCTGAAAAGAAAGATTGTTGACAATCGCTAGCATACTTTTTAGATATTTTCTCTCCTTCGAACATCATTCTAGCCGGAGATCTGAATCTTGTATTCAAACCAAAAGAAAAGAGAGGAGGCAACAACAACATGGACCAAATGCTCCCCTTCATAGAGGAGCTAGTTCATCAGTGGGACCTCCTTGACTGCAAGCCATCGAAAGGAATCTATACCTGGACAAACAATAGAATTGGGATAGACCACATCTCAGCTCGCTTGGACAAATTATTAAACTAGAGCATGCTTCTACACGAAAGGAGGATAATCTCTTCCAAGATCCTTGCAAAACTGACTTCCGATCACACACACATCCTCTTGATCCTATAAGAAGAAGAAAATATGAGTCCAAACCCTTTCCGGTTCAACCCTCCTTGGATCGAAAAGAAGTGATTTCTTGAAACTGTACACTCAACATAGTCCACTTCTATTGCCTGGTCTCCAAGATTTGTATGGGAGAAGAAATTAAAACCAACAAAACATGCACTCAAAGCCTGGGTTAAAACTCCCATGAACACTCCTCTTAGTCATAGACATGAGGTTGTTCAATAGTTATCATATCTACAAGTTGAATTGGAGATCAAAGAAATCTTCAAATCAGATTTAGAGAAAGAACAAGATGCTCAAAGAAAAAAATTTCATGCCTTCCGCCTTGAAGAAGAGTATTGGAGGCTTAAATCTCAAATCTTGTGGCTTAAAGTTGGATATTGAAACACTACTTGCTTCCATCGATAGTTCAAAACTCGTCTCTCCTAAAACCACATCTCTGAAATAGCCTTAGCAAATGGATTGATCCACAAAGGGTTTGATCAGCTCAAGATCGCAACAGAAAGTCACTTCAAGAGACTTTACAAGGAAGAAGGCTCTTGTAGTGATGATGTTATCATAGATTTCCTCTCACACATTCCCTCTCTAGTTAGCAGGAATGACAATTAAGCCCTCATTAAACCATTTTCTGAAGAATAAATCTACAATGTCATCTGGTCCATGGAGCCTGATAAATCCCCAGGAACTGACAGATTCACAATACAATTTTATACATCTTGTTGGGACATAATAAAGACAGATATGTTGAGGATGATTAAAGATTTTCACCAAAGAGCGTAGCACTAACTCCACCTTCCTTTCTTTAATACCCAAAGAAGTTAATCCATGCTCCTTTGAAAGATTCAGGCCTATCTCTCTTTGCAACATTTCTTATAAAATTTTGTCCAAGCTTTTGGAAAACATAATCAAGCCCCTACTAGAAAATCTCATTTCCCCCGTGCAAGGTGGATTTGTCAAAGGGATACATATTATAGACAATGCAATTCAAGTCCAAGCAACCATACACTCTAGTCACCAACAAAAGGAAAAATGGATGTTGATCAAGCTCGACATGGAAAATGATTTCGACACGGTAAATCTCTCATTCTTCTACAAAGTTCTCCTTTCTTTTTGGTTTTTCCATGACTTCGTTAACTTGATAAAAGCAAGCACTAAAAATCCATGGTTAGCGCCTCTAGTAAATGGTAGATCGACAAACTATTTTCAGGCCTCAAGGGGGTTAAGGCAAGGATTCCCTCTTTCCCCCTTCCTGTATATCTTGATGGTTGATACTCTAAACATGAAGTTGACTATTGAAAAGAGGACTGGATCCATCCCAGGCATTAGGCAAATGAAGGGCATTGACCCAATCAATCATGCTCTCTTTCAAATGACTCCCTCATGTTGGGGGGAGCCTCAGTAAAAATTACAAAAAACTTCAACGAGATTCTCCAAAACTTCTACAGCATCTCTAGTGCGCTCATCAACAAAAGGAAAAGTGCAGTGTATGGCTGGAAAATAGAACAGTAAACAATTCAAAGAATATCCCTTCACCTGGGGTTTCTGGGCTATGCTACTTGGGAAAACATAAAGTATCTAGGACTCCCTTTAACCTTGGCCCCCCACAAATATGCTATGTGGGAAGAAATTATAAGCAAATTCAAAGCTAAAATATCAGCTTGGGTAAAATCACCCTCATAAAATTAGTCCCGTCCTCCCTGGCAATCTATCAGGATTCCTTTCTCCTGGCATCGAAGACGATCATGATCCAGATCACAAAGATGATCAGAGACTTCCTCTGGCATGGAGGTAAAGGAAACCAAATGAAATACCACTTAGTCAATTGGGAAACTGTCAAACACCCCTATGCTGAAGGTGGCCTACAGGTAAGAGACCCCAAGCTTGAAAACATAACACTGGGAGGCAAAATAATTAGGAATATATATGCAAACAATAGACATCTAGTAAGAAACCTCTTAAAAAAAAATATCTCTATGGTGCCTCTATGAGAAACCTTCAGGCAATGAACATCCCCAAAGGAACCTTGATCTGGAAAATAGTGAAGAAGGTGGCATGTGAGGCCTTCCACCAAGGTTCAATTTTCTCAAAAGCATAAATAAGTGGTTGGAGACAGGTGTCAATTGGGTTTAGCTTGGGATGTTTAAAGAGGGGATGTTGTTATCCTTCTCACCCAGGTTCAAATATCACTTGTAATATGTTTTCTCCTTGTGGACTGATTGGGACTGGAAAGTATCAACAATCTCTCTCACTTAAGTGCTCAAGAGTGGGATGAGATTTTTCCAAATGTTATGAAAAGTTTTTGGATATAGGTGCAAGTACTAGAATATTTTGTCAAAAGAATAACCCCATTATGACATCTTAACTAACAGAAAGCACTTGAGAGTAGTGGTTCATCCTTTGAATGTCATCTCCCTTATTAAAACCATTTGCCGATGGTTCCTGGTGTATTATGGAGTTTAAAGGAAGCACCTCCATGACCATTCAAACAAGCATGTGTGGGTACTGAACAACTCATGGTGAAGTCTGCATCTCTTAAGGAACCAAGAGAAGAAAGGTGCTCTGCAGCCTAGGGTTGGTGTGTGGGTGAAGCCTACATCTGTTATAGCACTAAGAAGAGATGCGTCTACATTGTACAATGCTCATTCACAAAAATCCCATAACAAGAGGTTGAAACAACAACTTATCATAATGCAAAAACCCCTAAGATCCAAAAACCCTAACCCTAGACTTGAGGTAGCGAAAGAAAGGTGGTTCCCGAGGAGCCTAGTTGGAAGGTCAAATTCATGAGGCCATAAATTTCACATACAAACTCTGTTTTTGGTGCTCTTTGGACTACTGGAAAGATTTTTCCAAGCTCTACAAGTTTAGGAAGTTGGGCCCATTGAACAAGTATTGGCCATTGAAATACCAAAAACGAATGGGAAGGTCATGAAAAATATGCTACAAGTTCGGGACTTGCAAACTAGCAAGATTCAATATTGTTCCTAATATGGAGGAAGATTTGGGATAGTTGTTGAGCTGAATTTCAAACAACCACCTAGATTAGTTGTCCTCTCTTGGGAAGAAATAGTCCCCAATGCGTCAATTTATTGTATTAGATGGGGAACCTTTTGTTGGTTTTGGTCCCTAGTGAACCACTTGCCCCAATGAAAATGTTGCCTTACTTTGACAACCCAATAGAGTTGCATATTCAATTGGTAGGTGCTCTTCATATTGTTGTTTGAACTTTGTGATTACTTCTCCATTGATAAATCCAGGGAAGAAGAAATCGAGATGGTTTTAGGAGACCCTAAAGGAAGCCAATAAGTATGTAGGAGAGCCCAAGTGATTGATGAGAGAGAGTAGAGCGCTAGAGAGACTTGGATCTTACTTGGATATGGTGACAAACATCATAGATGCAGATCCCATGACATTTGTGCAGGCATTTGAACAACATGTTCCATGTAGGAGGAGTAGGACTCCATCATGTGCAATGATGTATGAGAGGTGGTGTCGAGGCCTAAGGGGAATTCAGTTGTGACTTCCAGGTGGTTGTATAAGACCAAGTATGTTGCAGATGGAAACATAGAGAAACACAAGGCCCAATCTATGGCGAGAGGATTCTCTCAAATAGAGGGAGCCGACTATGATGAGATGTTTGCCCCAGTTGCGAGATACACTTATATCCAGAGCATTATTGACATTGCAACAGAGATGGGTTGGAGGATACATCAAATGGATGTAAGGATTGCTTTTCTGAATGGCTTTATAGAGCACGAGGTGTACATAGAACAACCACAGGGGTTTGAGGTGTTGGGGAGAGAGTCCCATGTGTGTCTTCTGAGAAAGGCACTTTATGGTCTGAAGCAAGCTCCAAGAGCTTGGTATTCGAGGATAGACGCTTAATTTCTTCAAATGGGGTTTGAGAAGAGTGAGGAAAATCCTAACCTCTACTATATTATACGAGGTGAGGATACACTCATTCTCATACTGTATGTGGATGATTTGTTCATCACGGGAGCATAGCATCTCATAGTTGATTGCAAGAAGGGCCTTGCATCAGAGTTTGAGATGAAGGACATCGGATATTGTGTATGTCTTTGTCAAATGTTTTTCATTACATATGTTATTATGTTGATTGAGTGCTTTCTACAAACAGTTTGCATGTATTTTTCTAGTGGGCATTTCATCAAATATATTGCATACCATCGAATTACAAATATGACTAAAGAGACAACTTTGGCATTTTATTATGCATGGAATCTGATACACAACAAGAATAAACAACTATTGGCTGCTACAACAACTGTAATACATCAACAAAAATACCACAAAACTCAAACAAAACCTGGATAATGCCACTGTCTCCCCAACAAGTGTTTCTGAGCTGCTCCAAGCTCCCCAAGCCTCCTTCGATCCTCCAAATGCACATAATAGGGCTGTGACACTCCTCCAAAGCCTCCATGAATATGGAAGAGGCCCCACGACCTTCCTTATTACCCTCACGACTTGGAAAATGGACTCACGGTCCTCACCAAACCCCACGGCTTTAACCAGATGGGCATACGGCCCTCTCAAACCCTCTATGATCAACAATAAGGGTCCCATGGCCCTCCTCTATCCCATACAGCCTACTCAAGGGCCACACGGCCTCCTTGAAGCCTCACGGCTCCCTCACAATGGTCTCACCGCTCATTACAAACATTATGTTAAGGAAAAAACATGGCGTAGTTGTTTTCATTACAAACATATGTTATATATTTTTTTTATTAAGAAATCCATGCCTTAATTGTGTTGTAAGTCTCTTCGATAAATATAGTTAATCATTATATAATAGAAACTGAACTAGAAGTCTTTATGTGGTATGCATTGTCCTTCAGACCAATGCTTAAAAGATAATACAAAAAACAAGCATGCAACAACACACACTTATGTAATAAATGTAACTTTAGACTTTTGTCTTGCTATGGAGAGCCCACATGCACTGATTATGTGGTTATTTTTGACAAGGTTTTGAAGGTTATAGGTAATTACTAATATGTTTGCCCCTGATCTGTTTTTCTTCACTCGGTAGAATGAGCCCTAGTTTTTCCACTGCTTCACTCATTAGAATGAGCCCTAGTTTTTCCACTTCTTCACTCAATAGAATGAGCCCTAGTTTTTCTACTTCTTCCAAGGGGTTTGACAATGTTAATACAATTCACACATATATCTTTAATAAACATTGTACCCTTGGGACAATGTATGAAGAAATTAAGGAGGATCCTACCCTTCCCTTT
>ML831095.1:73454-86403 GCA_009831015.1 Picea engelmannii | reverse complement strand
GGATAGGAGAATGTGACATGGATAATGTCATTTTGGACTTAGGATCGGATCTAAATGTCCTTCCAAGACAGATGTGGGAAATAATGGGGAAACGTAAGTTAGTTTGGTCAATTGTTCAATTAATATTGGAAAACCAACATAAGATAATATTGATCGACAGACTGGTAGGAGTACATGTTAACATAGATGGAGTGCGCAACATAGCCGACTTTGAGGCCATTGAGATTGTGGATAATAATCAGTTGTATACATCATTGTGTTGATGTTTTGGTAGATGTGGAAGGTTTAATATCCATGGATAAAACTTTGACTAGAATAGAATATTCTTGAAGCAAGAGAAAACCTAAATAGATGTGTGAAAACCCTGGAAGACAAGTCGGCTCAACAGAATAAGTAATATTGAAGTATTATATGCAAAAAAGGACATATTGACCCTGCTTGAAGAGACACATGTTCACCTAGCTAGATTAGTATAAATAGGAGGCGCTCCAGCTCATTTGTACACACACTCAGTCATCAAAAATCAAGGTGCAAGTGTTGAGGAGGAGTTGTATAACTTGCAGGTGTGCAGTAATTCCATGTTCAGTCTTTTGGTTCTCTATCTTCTGTGCTACCTCTGGAGAAGTTGCGCTACCCTGGTTTATATGTTGGTTCTAGTGAGGATTCCTGGAATCATTCTTTCTGTAAAATATTAAGGTGCTCAGGGGTGGCTTCGTACCTATGGTTGGGTGAAAATGGTGTATCACTATCTATGGTGAAACGAACACAATATTATAATAGGTTATGGGCCCACACCACCTTTGGAACAGTCTAACCACTGGAAAGTAGATCTGCAGCTCTTTGTCAAGCTCGTTGTACCATAATTTCAGTTGCAGCTAGGATTTATGATCTTGCAGCAACAACAAACCCTAACCTAATTGTTCGGGCACTTTAACTAAAGTGTTTGTCATAATTAATGGATATCCTAGTGTGCCCTAACCCAGCGCATCTCCTAGTGCCCTCAACCATCAAAAACGTCAAAAATTGAATTTTTCGGTCAAATTCAAAAGGTTGGTCAAGGTCAAAGTCAAAGACATTCATGGCTTCCCCCATAAAATCAGAGTGGCACAACAGAAGCATGGTCTCTTGGTAGAGCATGGAAGACAAAGATTGACATCATCCTTGCAAAGAACCAAGAGCAAAATTATGGAACCACATACTGAATAGCAGGCGTCAAAGGATGAAGAGTTTGATTTTTGGAGCTTCCAAGCACATGAACATGGAATAGGAACAACAATAAAAAGAAACTACTTCAAATTTAAATCTCTGGAAAGAGAAGGGATATTTGTCCAAGAAGCAAACATAGAGCCAGAAAAATCTTAGATCTAATACATTTAGAGGAACAACACACTCTCTAGGTTGGAAAGAATACTTGTCTCAGAAGAAAAGCAACTCAAGCAAAACAATAGCCAGACTCTAGGTTTGCATATCAGGTTTGATATTCTTATTGCTTCTTAAGTATTGCAATCCTTTAGAGTTTATTAATGCCAGGAACAAATGAATACTTATTAGTATGTGCTATTAATATAAATGCTTATTGTAGTTAATTGTAATGTGAATTAGCATCTCCTCTAGGAGATATTTCTTATTCTTGTTCTTAGGTAGGACAACTTGGTAATGCTATAATGAATTACCATGAAATTGGTATGTTGTTATATAAAATTCTATTATATTGGAAATACTTTTGCTCTTGTTGTTCATGTTTTGGGCAGGTTATCCTACGTATTCCAAGAAGGTTACCATAGAAAGCAAGACTTGAAAGGATTGAAAGAGAGTCAAACTTTAGAGGGAGTCAGTGATCAGGAAGAAGCAAGGTTTCGTGACACTTTGTAGGATGCATAGGAGCATGTAACAAATCGAAGCGTGGTTCGAGGATTCTCTCAATTAGAGGGAGTTGATGGCAGAATTCGAAAATAAGGATCTTGAAGGCTTCATGTCGAGTTGTAGGCTTTGCGCCTAGTTGTAGGTTTCGTGCCGAGTTGTAGGCTTTGTGCCGAGTTGTAGGCTTTGTGCCGAGTTGTAGGCTTTGTGTCGAATTATAGGCTTCATGTTGAGTTGTAGGCTTTGTGTTGAGTTGTAGGCTTCATGCCGAGTTGTAGGCTTCATGCTGAATTGTACGCCTTGTGCCTATTTGTAGGATTCATGCCGAGTTGTAGGCTTTATGTCGAGATGTAGGCTACTCCAGTGAGATGGTCTGGTATGTTGAGTTGTTGCTACACCAATGAGACAGTCTGCTACGCTAATGACGTAGTCGAGAACCTGTATGGATTTGATGGTGTTTCTCGTAATATGTTCTAAGTGATCATGAGATAGCCTATGTAGCTACGTTGATGCTACCAGTCTACAAGACCTAGTAGGTCTTGCCTATGCCATGTGAGATGGATGGACAATGATGATACTCACAACATGTGTGTAGCCATGGGTGAGCACGTCATGTGGGTATAACCGATGACGATGATGGTGACACACACTATGAGGTGTATCTCTAGTGTTCTCTAGCGGGTTGTGGCCCCTAGACGAGATTGATAGGTCCACATGGGTGTAGCCATGTGTGATGTAATGATTCTACTAGTAGCATGGTCTGTGTAACCATGACGAGGGGATCATGGCATAGTGAGTAGGGCTATGAAGATCATAAGGGAACATCATGGTTAAATACCTCCCTAACTAAGAGGGAGTGTTGATGTTTTGGTAGTTGCGGGAGGTATTAACCTCCATGGATAAACCTTTGACTAGAATAGAATATTCTGTAAGCAAGAGAAAACCTAAACAGATGTGTGAAAAGCCTGGAAGAAAAGTCGGCTCAACAGAATAAGTAATATTCAAGTATTATACGCAGAAAAGGATAGGTCGGCCCTCCTTGAAGAGACACATGTTCACCTGGACAGATTAGTATAAATAGGAGGCACTCCAACTCATTTTATACACACACACGGTCACCAAGAAGCAAGGTGTAAGTGTTGAGGACGAGTTGTAGCAGCTGCAGGTGTGCAGTAATTCCTTGTTCAGTCTTTTGGTACTCTATATTGTGCGCTACTTCTGGAGAAGGTGCACTACCCTGGTTTATCTGTTGGTTCTAGTGAGGCTTCCCGGAATCATTCTTTCTATCAAAGGTTAAGGTGCTCTAGGGTGGCTTTGTACCTATGGTTGGGTGACAATGGTGTAGCATTGTTTATGGTGAAACGATCACAGTATTCTAACACATTGCTTAGACTAGACAGGGCCTTTGACAACCAGACGATTATTAACTTGAAGAAGAGAGAAATGATTTTTGAAGGAGGAGGCTTAGAGGTCACTGTGCCATTAGACCCTACAGATGCAATAAGGTATGTGGAACCTGTAAGAAAATAAATTGATAACTTGTATAATATGGTCGCACGCATGGATGATTACGTCAATCCTACAGTAGATGGTGCACTTAATTGGAGAAGCATTAGCTCTTATGCATCAAACTCATAGGAAGGACTTGAACATTGGAAGCACCGGTTGCATGAAGTATTGACCAAAATATGTGCTCACATTACTCGGTCTTTGCATTAGATTGGAACAGAGGTACGAGATACACCAATGTTTGAAGGATTAACCGATGTAAGTTCCTTTGTAAAATAATTTGAGTTGTAGATACTTGTACAACGAATATTGTTGGCATTAGATGTTGCACTGAGAGCAACTCCAATGAGATGGTGGGATACACACAAGGAAGGAATAAGGGATTGGCAGCACTGTAAAAGGTTGATGCAGCTCATATTTGGAACAGAAGAAATTGCGCACAAGTATACAGGGATGAGCATTCGGACAGATCATGATACACAATGTATGACAACTTGGAGACATGTGCCAAAGCAGGAATGGACACACAATTTCATACATACACTTGAGACAGTTCCCAAGAATTGGTATCTAGAGCTATAAGTGCACAGAGGGACAACAGATTGGGAAGAGATAACCCAGAATTTTAAGGTAACATTTAATTTTGAAGTTGAGTCACCCTTGGTAGATGCAGCGCTACAATCATTAGAAGTAATATTTTCATGAAAGAAGATCAAATAGAAATAGTACTTGCGCATAGAGCATCTGCGACAGTCCATGAACCACTCAAATGTTACAATGTTACTGAAGAAGATCAAGAGGAAGAAGACCGAAAAAATGTGAAAGTACCGGAGACTAAAGGAGAGCGCGACATAGTAGGTCCAGAAATCGAATCTGATGCATATGCAAAGCCATTAAGAGTGCGCAAAGTGAATATTGGCACGAAAGAGAAACCTAAGTTCGTGAATATTGGTGACTATTGAAACGATGAGATTGTTGAAAAGATTGCATACTTACTGCATGGGCATCGATATCTCTTTCCGACAACCTTTTCAGAGATGAAGGGGATAATTGGAGAATTGGGAGAGATGAAGATCTCGTTAAACCATACGCTAAGCCAGTAAGACATAGACCTTATAGATTGAATCCTAAGTACAAGGAAAAAGTGAAAGAAGAGTTGGACATAATGATAGAAGATGGTATCATTAAGCTCATCACAAAGTCTGAATGGATAAGTCCAATGGTGGTCCAAGATAAGAAAACATGGGGTATTAGAATTTTTGTAGATCTAAGGAAGTTGAATGATGCATGTTTACATTACCCTTTTCCAACCCCCTTTACAGACAAAGTGTTAGAAAGCGTAGGAAGGCAAGATGCCTACTCGTTCATTGATGGATTTTTCAGGATATCATCGTATAAAGATTGCGCCAGAAGACAGACATAAGATGACATTTGTGACAGAATGGGGAATCTACCAGTACATAGGAATATCGTTTGGGTTAAAGAATTCACATGTTGTGTTTTCTAGAGTAGTTGTCGCAGCCTTTAAGGAATTTATTCATAAGTTTCTTGAAGTGTACTTAGATGATTGGATTGTGTTTGGCTTATTAAAAGATCACACATAAACTCTATGATTGATGCTCGATATATGTAGACAATATCAAATATCGTTAAATTTGAAAAAGTGTATTTTTTGCACACCATTTGGGATTTTGTTAGGTCATGTGGTGTGCAAGCAAGATTTGTTGGTTGATCCATCAAAGATAGTTGTGATTGTTAATTTTCCACCACCTACATCAGTAAGAAAATTGAGAACAACTTTGGGTCATACATGATATTACAGGAAATTTATTAAAGGCTATGCGCAGATTACAACACTAATGGAAAAGTTATTAAAGAAAGAAGTTGTGTTTCAGTGGAATGAAGATTGTCAACAGGGTCTGGACATATTGAAGCAGAAGTTAGTAACTGCACCCATTATGGTGTTCCTGGATTAGAAGAAAGAGTTTCATGTTCATGTGGATGCATCGTCAATAGCACTCAACGTAGTGTTAGCCCAGCCAAGAGAGGGAGAGATAGACCATCCAATTGTCTTTGCTAGCAGGAAACTGTCGACTTCTGAGAATAATTACAAGATGTGTTGGCCCAACCAGGAGAGGGAGAGATAGACCATCCAATTGTATTTTCTAACAGAAAAATGTCGACTGCTAAGAATAATTACATGATGTGTTGGCCCAGTCAGGAGAGGGATAGATAGACTATCCAATTGTCTTTGCTAGCAGAAAACTGTCAACTTCTTAGAAGAATTACATGATGACAGAAAGGGAAGGTTTGGCCATAGTTTATGCCTTACAGAAGTTTAGACACTACTTGTTTGGGTCCCATTTCAAGATGTATACAGACCACTTTACACCAAGATACCTAGTGAATGAACCAATGTTGTGGGGGAGAATTTGCACATGGTTATTGCTATTCCACGAATATGATTTCAAAGTTATTGTGAATCCAGGGAAACTGAATGCAGGACCAGACCATTTGTCGCAAATACTGACAAGATAAGACGCACGGAACCTAGATGATAGCTTACCAGATGCGCATTTATTATCAATTCAAATGGCAAATGACCACCTTGCATAAATTGTCCAATTTTTTAGTACAGGAATCGCTCCATCCGACATGACAGTAGCGCAAAAGAAGCAACCAGTGGTTAAGGAAACATATTATTAGTTGATCATAGGAAACTTATATAAGTTAGGCATAGATGGGCTACTGCGATGATGCATGTTGGAACATGAAATGCAAATGATCCTAGTGAAGGTGCATGATGTAATTACAGGAGCTAATTACATAGGAAAGGCAATAACGCAGAAGATCTTGCACGCAGGGTTATGGTGGCCCACCCTCCATAAGAACACTAAGGAATATTGTCAGAACTAAGATGTTTGTCAGAGAGTAGGAAGGTCGTCGTGAAGGGATGAGATTCTTTTGAATCCGCAAGTCACCTTGAAGGCATTTCACAAATGCGCATTGGATTTTATCAGACCAATAAATCCACCAGCGAGGAGAACAGGAGCCATGTACATAATTACCGCGACATACTACTTGACAAGATGGGCAGAGGCGGAACCAGTTACAGACTATAGCGCAGAGACATCTATGCAGTTCTTATTTGAGAACGTTGTTACAAGGTTTGGGTGTCCTGAAGTATTGATGAGCGATCAAGGGACTCAGTTTTTGAACAAAACAATTGTAGCATTAATAGAATAGTTCCAGATTCAGCAATGAAAGAGCACTCCATTTCACCCTCAAGCAAATAGAATTGTAGAGGCCTTTAATAAGATACTAGAGGATGCATTGACAAAGGTATGCAATGTAGGACGGGATGACTATGATTTAAGGATTCTTGCAGTGTTATGGGCTTATAGAACTACATGCAAGAAGTTGACAGGTTAGACACCCTTTAAATTAGCATATGGTAAGGAAGTAGTCATGCCCATGGAATTCTTGTACCGATTCTGTGCATTGCTACGATGACATACCTTATAGATATTATGAGTATTTATAACTCATGAAGTTGAAAACACTTCAGGAGTTGTTAGACATTGCAACAAGAAAAGTTGCAGGTTAAAGTAATTACATAATGATAAATTATGGAAAAACTTTGTCAAGGGAAAAGAGTGATAAAAATATTGACGGATAGAAGAAAGAAAATATTGGTTGATAATACATGTGTAGATAATGATGGGTTCATTCCAATTAATAGTTGGATTAATGGAAGTGATTGAATTGTAGTTGTAAACAATTCTAAGATCACTTTGTGCATTGTTTTTTGAATTGTTTCCATGAAAATATATATATCTTGTACATGAGATAATGACAGTTTGTTTGGCTGAGTGTAAATTGAGGAAATTGTAGGTAGAATGGTCTTGGATATGGCAGGGATGTAAGCCCATAAGACTAATATCTACATCTGCAGAGCCAAACATTATGAGAAGAAAATCCATGCTCGAAAATTTAATTTTTCCTATATAAAATAGTTTGAGAATTAGAATTTAAAATTCGTTGACAATTTGTTTGGTTGGGTATAAATTGAGGAAATTTCAGCAAGAATGGTCTTGTATATGGCAGGGATGTAAACCCATAAATAATACCAATTCCTGGTGTTGCAAGAGCCAAACATTATGAGCAGAAAAATCATGCCTGGAAATTTTATCTTCTTGTTTAAAATAGATTTCAGAAAGTAATAGTTACAAATTGTTATGTTATGCTAACAATTTGTGTGGTTGAATGAAAGGTTGAGGAAATTGTAGGGAGAATGGTCTTGGATGTGGCAGGGATGTAAGCCCATACATAAGACCAATTCTTGTTTCTACAAGAGCCAAGCATTATAAGCAAAATCCTTATTCCTGGGAATTTTATTTCATGTATATAAATATATTTGAGAAATTAAAATTTGTTATGATATGCTAACAATTGGTTTGGTTGATTGAAGGTTGAGAAAAATGAATGAATAATGGTATCAGTTATGGCATTGTTGTAAGCCATAATAAATATTGATTCCTGCAACTGCAAGAGCCAAACGAATTATGAGTAGGAAGCTCATGCTTGGAAAATTTTGTTTTCATGTATAAAACAGATTTGACACTTATGATTGAAAATTGTTATAATGATATCTCATGATGATTGTATGTGTATAATACAGGTGAGATTTTTGTTATGGAAGCTATAAGCTCAGGAAAAATAGAACTAGAAGGAAATCAAGTTCAATGATGAAAGCATAGAATGAAGAAAGTCCAATGGACTTGTTGCAACTGGAGTTCTTGGAGCCGCAACTCTGAAACGTCTTGGTTAAGTGCACTAGAGCTCCGGAGAGAAGTGGAGCAACCTGAGGGACTGCATGGCAAAGAAAGGGGTTCATTTCTTTGGGTTGTGTGGGTTGATAAGGAAGGAGAGCTTGTTGGTTGGAACTGCTGCCAAAAATATAAATTATGAAGATCATTATTCATGTTTTGGGTCGGAGTACCTATGTATACATGTTTAATTTTAAGCCAAAGTGCCTATGTATATAAACAATTGAACGGATTGATTGTGTGAATTAAGTCCAGAGATCCTAGATTTGTAATATTAAGAACAATGATATGGTGTTGTGCACTAAGGACAGTGCCAAAATAAGGGGAGGGAGATGTAACACCCTGGTTTTAACCCTTATGAAATAGAACGTATTATGTAAATGTGACTTAGGCTGGTGAGCCGGTAAAGTTGGAAAAGGGCCAAAGTGCCTAGGAAATGTAATATATATAATACACCGTTGGATGCAAGACGAGCAAGGACAAGAGATAGGGGGCTATGATTCCACAAGAGATGGGGCTTAAGGGGCTAAGTCTTTTTATTATATTTTATTTACCCATTTTGAGTTTTAATTGAGAAAAGTGGTTACATGAGATTCTTGGGGAAGGTCATGTGGTTCTTGATTTCCAAGTGATTATATAAACAACTCTTTGAGTTGTTTGGGGGTTCACTTGTTCTTGTTCATTCACTCTTACACCCTTCTCACTCTTTCATTTTTGGTGCCTCATTCTTGTTAATTCACATGTTCTTGGTATAAGCATGGAAACAAATGGATGGAAGAGGAGAGCCATTGTTATATGGTTGTAATAAATTATTGATCATTCCATGACGGAATGGATGTCTGAGTGAATGAGATTGATGGAAGTTCAGAAAGAACTATCCACAGCTGAGAATCCTTGGAGTTTCCAGCAGGGAGATTTCCTGACCAGTAGCACTAGAGCTCTGAAGAGAAATGCAACAACCTGAGGGACTGCAGGGCAGAGAAAGGTGTTCATTTATTTTTTTTGTAGGTTGAAGGGGAAAGAGAGATGGAAATTAGGATTTGTTGTGTGGTTGGGAAACCTAAGAGCTAGTTAGCTAATTGTTGTGTGTTTTAGATTTGGCCTAGGACCCGTCCTTGTGGATTCATATCCCTGGCTCGGGGGTGACCTGTTGTTGGGAGTAAATGAACATCAGTGTCTATGGTTGGGAGGAACGTCATTGGTCTGCATCCAGTTGTTGAATGTTTACTTGCAAAGAGAAGTGTTCTATGTGTTTTATGTATAATCTATATTTCGTTGTGTATTTAATTATCTCTTAGATGTATTTATGTGTCCATGCTTGTTGGTTATTTGTTGTGCATGGCACACTTTTTATTTCTTTTATGTTGTAGCATGGATCTTGATTAATGCATGTGAGTCTTTCATTCTTAATTTCGAATTAATTATTATCAAAATTCAAAATCAGTCTTGAAATGAGTTTTTGAGGTAGCATGGCCAGCTTGTGGGTGGTTGGGTACGTTACAGGAGTCGACTGAAACTGTACAACGATTGTCGCCCTTTCGCGCACTAGGTGAACTACACATGCTAACTTGTATCATAGTGTACTATAGAAAGAAAAACAAAAAAAAAAAAAAGTGCAACAAGGAAAAGCAAGGAAATGGTTTAGGAAAGAAGCAGACAGTTAAAGCGTCCAAGTAGTTAAGGAAAACAGGAAAATGTCGCAAAAGAGAAAGAAACAAGAAGTGCACAAAAGAAGGATGCAAGATAGCGCAGAGAGAAGAAATCAAGCAGAACGAAGAGATTGTGCAGATGACAATTAAGAGCATTTAAGACAATCCATGATGGGATGTGCAATAAAGAACTACCATAATGACAAAGTAGTGGCACTGCATAATAATAAATGAAGATTGGCAAGAAGATTTTGACAAGTTGGAGAATCTAACGGATAATTCATCGAAGATACAAAGTTAATGGAGCATTGAACTGCGACAGAGATAGGCACAAAAGACGCAAACAAGAACATACATGATGGGACATGCATTGAAGAGAGAATATGAAGGTGGAATAGTGGAAGAACATAGTCATAATTAAAAACCAACAAGAAAAGCATCCAAAATTGAACACAATCGGGAGACAGCGAGAACAAGTGTGACGAAAATTTTTACAGGGTGGTCGATTCAAACCGTAATCTATCGGAGGATACAACATCATTTCAGGACATGGAAGAAATTGAGTACAATCGGAGGAGACTACAAGTAGGGATGCATAGAGCCAACTCACTATAAAGCAGGCAAAAAGGGCAGGCCATTGTTGTCTTTGTGATTGAGAAGATAGGTACATGAGTTGAGTGTATTATAGAATTTGAGCATAGTGTAGTGAAATAACATAGGGTAGGGGAGTTGATTAGGTTATAACATAGAGCATTGGTGCCACCTAAAGAAACAACACATAGTTGTAAGCAGGTCACGACCTCGATGCAAGAGAAAGTCTCGAGAACAAAAATAATTGACCCAAGCTTGGAAAAATTTCCCAGAACCAGACTGTATAGAACAGAAGGCAATGTAAAAGCACGAAAAAAGTTGCACATGCCAAAGAAGCATCAAGAAGGAGCACAGGAACATGAAGAACACAGGAAGAGAATTTTATGCGTAGTAAGGACCTAGGTATGGTGATAATTATGATACTCGAGAAACAAGAAAACCATCTACGAAGGAGTTCCATGCTTATTCAACTCCACCATTGTCTAGGAAGAATGTCTTAAGTTAGCAAGCAGTGCACATATTGTAGGCAAAATTTTGTAGCAAGAAAAACGAGCCAGAGAAAAGACTACAAAACTTCATGGCACACTGGAAGAAGGCTTGAGTGCCTCAGGACGAGCCATAGGTGAGTGTTGGGGGCGTTTTGGTTAAGTTTTGAGATCTACGCTAGAAAAAGTTAAAGAATAAAAGGCAGTTAAAAGATGGACCAGAGCATGCAACAGGGAGCGGACTTTAAGGAATCAAAGTGCACGACAAGAGGAAGCATAATGGAGAGGCGCGCAAAAGGTGGAAAATAGTTATAAACCATTGGGATTTTGGGACATTTCAGCCACTTTATAACGAGCTTAGCCCTATTTTGATGTATAAATATGTAAAGGGTTGAGGTAGATAGGGGGTTCGAGATATGAGAAGTTCTTATTGATTTTGGGGTAAGTTGAGTTGAGTGTTGGAAGAAGTATTGAGGTATGACTGGTGGGTGAGACTTGCACTGCAGCGAAACGGCTAGGCAGGTTTGGGGTAATGTTATTGTTGCATATTTTGTAGTGCAGTGTGCAATTGTAAGAACATTATCAATGACTAATATAAGAAGCCATTCGTTGTGGACGTAACCCAAGTTGGTTGAACCACATTAAACCCTTGTGCTGTGATGTGTTTGCATATTATGATGTTTTTTATTACTGTGAAATGGTGATAAATGGTTAAGTATGTTGGATGTGTTATTCATATTTGTTGTTATAATGTCGCGCATTGAAGTAACTGGTAAATTAATGAATGACAAGTAAAGTAATGTCGCATGATAAGTAACTATTAACTAATTGGAATTGTGCAACTAAGTACATGGTTAGTAAGAACATGTTGAATGCCTCACTTCCCCTAATCACTACAGAACCTTGGTTCCTTCAGCCCCTCGAGATGGCTCGGATGAGACTTCACTTGCTTGTAGGTGATGCTGAAAGGGACGGTGTCCGAGGGTTTTGTTGGTGTTTTGAAGATTAACCCCAGGTCTACCCATTGCACCCCAACACATGTTGATGACATGGGCACTGACCAGGTTATGACTGGGCTATGACTTGACGATGACTGGTGTTGGAGTCGCCCTTGTTTTTCACCTCGCTCAATTTTCAATTTTTTATACTTGAGATCTAAAGTTGCTTTTCTTCTCCTTCTGAAATCATAAAGCTCTGAAATCTTGTCCCATGAATAGCAATGCTTTGTCACTTTCAAAAAAGGTCCATTTTTCGCAAGTATGTTTGTTCTTTTGATTTTATTTCGGGGTCTCGCAAGTCGGACACTTTATTTCTTGAATTCACAAGTCCCGAGTCGCGAAAATGCGAACTCGATTCTAATTTTCGTCCAAGGCATTAACTAGGATAAAACCTTTAACCCATGATTAGACGTCGTCGGGGTTTCGCGCCTCGGCATCCGTCAGACCTGAGTTTTTGTTCTTGCAGCCCCGATAGCCGAGAACA
Source organism: Picea engelmannii (assembly GCA_009831015.1). Lineage (NCBI taxonomy): Eukaryota > Viridiplantae > Streptophyta > Pinopsida > Pinales > Pinaceae > Picea > Picea engelmannii. The sequence goes on along the minus strand of ML831095.1, from coordinate 73,998 downwards.
CGATGACTTTGTGATAACCTTGGTCTGAGACTAAGGGTAAAAAACTAACCATGGTTAAATTTGGTTCTCGACACTTCGTCACGCGGTACTTTCTTTCATCGAGTTAAGGTGTCCAAAACTCTGATTCACGAAGATGCGACATAATTATAGAGAGATTAATTAGTCACCTAATCTAAGATTTCCTTCTCTTAATTCGAGCCTTAATTATCGCCACATCGCGATATCGCGACTCGGCATATCATTCTCCCAAAAGTTTGTCTTCGAATTCCCGAGTCGCGATATGGCGATTAGGTTAGTTATATAATTGAGAATGCGCCAAATCACGGTTATTATTAATTAAGGTAAAACCGGCACTCGTAGCCTCGTGAGTTGAATAGTCAAAGTGTGAAAAGGAAATTCACGATACAGCGAAAGACGAGAAAATTCTTTAAGTCGTTAAGATTTGAAATTCTAGAAAAATGAAATTAAGCGAGATACGTCCCGCGCATCGAGGTTGGCACACTTCACGAGGGATTTACTTGCTCTCCATAACCCGATTGCCTGT